>OY744611.1:7567473-7574973 GCA_963556255.1 Allolobophora icterica | reverse complement strand
CATATGAATGCCAATGTAATTAATTTTTGAGATTAGAAATCCAGCATAAAGGCAGGTTGCTCCATCCATGGTTATATCTAACTCAGATCTGTAGTTATTTCAGATTTAAAATTTAAGGCTGGTTAGATCCGGACTTAGGGGCCTTCATGTGGCGTGGCATCCATTCAAACGGGATAAGGTCTAACATTTGAACTTCAAATAATAATATAGGCCTACTTTGGACACACATTGAAGGTGAGCTGCCGTGTGGCATGCATCGTTACAATCAGTTGTGTGTGTGTGTGGTGTGTGTGTGTGTGTGTGTGTGTGTGTGTGAGTGTGTGTGTGTGTGCGTGCGTGCGTGTGTGTGTGTGTGTGTGTGTGCGTGCGTGTGTGTGTGTGTGTGTGTATGTGTGTGTAGCCTGAAATTGATAGCCGATTCAGCTAGGCCCGTCATTAAAGAATGAATTAAATGACCAGTCGACCAAGTGTCCATTGTTGCAATAATATCAGTCGGAGATCTACATGTGCGGCTGTATATTTCTGCTTAAAACACGGAGGCTCAGTAGTTTTATTTGGATTAATATTCCTTCATTAGCAACAACACCCATAGGCCTATGGGATTTGACATTCTGGGCAAATTTCTTGTAATTTTTGTATATATTGATAATGTAGATTTTGTATGGTGTGCATGTGTCATAATCTATATGGCTGTACAATATACTATACATATACAGCTCAAATGGGCAAAATTCCTATATGGTCAGGATATGGTCCAGATACGACGTTGTTGTTGGGAGCGCCTCTGAGTAGAGACCTATAAAGGGCGCTATATAAAGTTCGATTGACTGATTGATTGATATACATGTATATATTCATGCATGTATGGATGCTTGTATGTATGCATGCATGTATGCGTGTATGCACAGTGTCTTTGTATGTGGACTTTTATGAAGCGCATTTTATGAAATCCGAAAGCGCTAGACTTTGGGCGCATACGTTATGCGTGTGACAGTTAAGCATGGCCAAAATCCTAGCTCATTACAGGCCTACTCATTTAAAAGTGTGCGTCTGTATTGTAATACTTTTTGTTTATATATATATATATATATATATATATATATATATGACTGTGTGTGTATGTATGTATGTATGTATGTATGTATGTATGTATGTATGTATGTATGTTTGTATATATGTTTGTATATATGTTTGTTTGTATATCTGATATGTATGTATGTATGCATACATGACTGTCTGCATGCACATATATGTATGGAGCTCCGATAGGTGCGCCCTTGTACTATCTACCACAACAGAAATTAAAGATCGAAGTCTCCATTGTCCTAATCTTCTCGGAGAAGGAGATCGACGTGTGCGCCTGCATATTTCTGCTCTAAAACATGGCTGCCCAGGAAAAATTAGCCGGATTTGTGTTTTTTTGTCAGCAGCAATAGCACATAGGCCCACGAGACGTGATTTTTCGACGTATTTCGTGCAATTGTTTGATGCAGTCGTACAACATGGAATTTATATGGTTTGGAAGTGACATACGCAATATTGCTATGTCATATCCCTGACATATACAGCCCATATGGGCAAAATCGATGTATTTTTTAGATATGTATACCATATAACCATGCTGTTGGGGTTCAACTGTTCGTCTTTGATAAGGTCATGAATGATGACAGAGCGACGTATGGCTGAACGGATGTTGAAACTGCCGAAGTTCATGGTCGTTGGTATCGATTTTAGCTTTTCTAACGGGACACTGCCGGAGGGTGGGCCAGGGTTGCTTTCGATGTTACCCGACAGTAGAAGGAGAAGAGCAACCACTGCTGATGAGAGAGAACGACAACGCTTGGGACGATACGGCCGGCCCGTACGTGACCATAACAAGATCCCAGTAATGTTGCGCAGCGCCGGGTTTATTCGTCCAGTAAACGCTTGCGTAGGGTGACTTTCAGACTTTCGCAGACACCGCACGTAAATTAAAGGACAAGTTGAGAGGTGACATTGCTGGACTGATGACTGGTGTTGGTCAAGATAATTGATCGAAATGGCGACTCCAACAAGCAGCGTTACGTCCATACAGGCTGTGAAGCGTACAGCTAACGGCTGCCGACGGTAAGAAAGGTTTTTAAATTTTAAGTTATCATATTCGGCTGTTTGAAAATCTGTGTTATTTACCAAGCGATGAATCGACATCCAGTTACTCGATATATAAATCCATGATATGAGACAAAAAAGAAACAGTAAACTCGAAAAAATAGAAGAAATAGCGAGTTGAAACCTCCGATCTCAAGGAATGCCTCCCAGTAAACTAAAGAACATTTTTCAAGCCCTTGTAGTCTCCCGACTAACGTATGCCATACCATCTTGGGGGGATTCCTGTCGGCTGAACTGGTTGGAAACATTGAATCTTTTTTGCGCAGGGCTGGGCGCAGTAACCTCTTTAGTGGTGATGGTTTAACTTTAGAGAAGATTTGTGAAAAAATTGAATTGAAGTTCTTCAAAAGCATCCAGTCACCCCAACACTGTCTTCACCAATTACTGCCTGCAGTGCACCTTCATAAATTCAACTTAAGAAAAAGGGGACATGCTTTTGAATTACCGCACTTTAATACATTGCTACATAAGAAATCCTTCATCATTCGCTCACTGTACAAATATAAAAACTGGGTTAATGCTGGTTCTAGTATCTGTTCTGATATCTAAACTGGCTCTTTTTGTAGATCATAGTAAAGCTTATGTTCCTTAGATCATAACTTTAGTTATAGATAGGCCTTTGTATGTAAATAAGACATTATCGAATTGTTTATAATACTGTATATGTATGTAAATAAGACATTATAGAATTGTTTATAATACTGCTTGTGTTTAAACTGTCTTACAGTGTTACTGATATTGTGATCTTTTTGTATGTATTGTTGTAAAGTATGAGCGTTTGTCTTGTACTAATAAAAGATTACTTACTTATTACTTACATAAAACTTTTTTGCGTCGATCTTGGCCACCTGGCGACTAGCCTAACCATTACATTCAGCGCTGTGCAAAAATTATGATACGAGTGACATTAGTACAAAAAACATTACTGAGGATACTGTATGGTTTGGTAAGGTGATAAGGGAGGAGGTCCATGGGGATGACACCATGACTGACCGCACCGGGTGACACCAACCCTAGTGACGCCACTCTTCTAACATCATAATAGGCATTTATTATTTGAACACAAATTGCACGCATCGCATCTCGAAGTGGTTCGAAGTTTCTCCTATCCTCTTAACATACGCGTGATGTCGCATGTTTAAGACAAGGCTTCACTAATAGTGCTCACCAGTTGCCCAGTTTGTTTCCAGATTTGGGATGAGTCGGCTACTCGAAAGAAAGAATGAAAGGGAAGAAAGCCACAGCTGAACTGGATGATAGATAAAGGAAACAGACGAGTATAAAGAAACAATTAAAGAAATTAAAGACTAGGCACAAACAACGGAAGAATTACGTCCCTTGACTCTATCCAGTTCTTGTCGTCTGATTTCTTCTTCTCAATATAAAATAGGCATTGACCTAGCCTACCTAGGAGCAAGCCACGGGGAAAAAAGGAAGAAGAAGAAGAAGAAGAAGAAGAAAGAAGAAGAAGAAAAAAAAGAAAAAGAAAAAGAAGAGAAAGAGGAAGAGGAAGTAGAAGAAGAAGAAGACTGCCGTCTACCAAGTAACTGAAAAGAAGAAAAATCTCCATTATGGACAAGGTTGACACGCATCATACAAGTGACGCGGGGAGTCTATGGCTAAATCCGCCTCTAAATAAGTTAAGTTGCATCCTCCGAACAAAGAACTGTGCGTAGTTATGGATATGTGAATCATAATTACCTTCATTTGATACCATTTCTTCCTTCTCTTGTAATTCCTTAGCAAATACAGTGTCAATCGCAAGTATTCTTTCTAGTTTCTGTCGTCTGATTTCTTCTTCTGAACATAATAATTAATAGGCATTTATTATTTGAACACAAAATGTGTGCATCGCTTCTCAAAGTGCTTCGAAGTTTCTCCTATCCTCCTAACATACACTTGGCATCGCATTTAAGACAAGGCTTCACCGATAGTGCTCACCAGTTGCACATTATCGGTTTATGTATTTAAATTTATTTCGTGTGCCAGAGTCACCTAAATTGGAGCCTGAGAAACATTGGATCCGACTGATTAGACCGCTCGGTTAGCAACTCGAAGAGTGGGACCTACGATTTCGAGCCTCCCGCAAGGTGGTCGCTGCATAGAGACCATGAGCAAGCCCTTCGTTCACAAGTGCTCAGCCCCATCGATGTTCTGTCGTATTGATGGTGTGCGCGCTTCTGAACTTTGTCAAGAAGACAATATCAGATGCAGTTGTAGGGCCTATAGAATACTGGTGATATTTATAGAGCATTCTGAGGGGGCGACAGACAAATCAGAAGCTGAAATAAGGAAATGCAATAGTTAAGTCCCTGCCAGGCTTTCTGTAACCATTGAGCGAAAATTTCATCGACTTCAACGCCTTAAACGAATGAACAGTACTGGCAAGTAAGTTACTGAAACCAATGAAGCTATTTGTAAGCTGTGGTCAGAGTACGGTATGAGGATAAATAAAATGAAAGCAAATGTGATGAGATTAATCAAATTCAAAGGAAAAAGAATGACTATTGTCATCAACGGTGCAAAGATCGAACAAGTCCGCCAGTTTTGTTTATATTATCTTAGAAGCTTAATAAGAGATGATTGCAAATGTCGAGCCGACCTCAAGAGAAGAATATCAATGGGAGAGGAAGCATTCTGGAAGAGAGGAGACCATCTGAAAGAAAAACTAAATCTCGATCTAAAGAAATGAATGGTGAAAAGTCACATATATAGCATGACACTATATGGATCGGAGACATGGACTACTGGAAAAGCCGTAAAAATTGAGATATTTGAAATGTGACTTTGGAGAAAACAAGCCAAGATCAGATGGAGGGACTATCAAGCAAACGAAGAAGTGTTGCAACTGGTGCATGAGGAGAGACCTATGGACAATACAATAAAGAGGAGACAAATGAACTGGATTCGCCACACAGTTCATGGGAATGCGCTCCTGGGAAGAGTACTCGAAGGAAGAATGGAAGTGAAGAAAGCCACAGCTGAACTGGATGATGGATAAAGGAAACAGACGAGAATACCAAGGACTCTTGAATTCAACTAAAAAAAAGAAAAGTTATACATCACTTACATAAAAATCCCACGGCTAAGAATAAAGCTATTTCACAAAGCATAGGAATAAATATAAGCTAGTTAGATTAAAAACTGAGCAATCCTACAGAAACTACGCTAAAGAATTTCTTAAATATAGCAACGACATTAAAAGAACTTGTCAAGTGATTAGAAAGATAGTAAAAACAGACGGCCGGGACTCAATTATCAAGGAAATAAACATAGATGGTAAGTTGTCATCTAATCCTGAACTCATGGCTACTAAGTTCAATACCTACTTTACGGAACTAGCAGAAACTTTATCTGGAAAAATACCACCAGCTATGCTAACCTTTAACGAATACCTACCAGCATCTGCAATTAACTCCTTTGTTTCCCTACCTACTTCTCCACAAGAGATAAGGCTAATAAATAACTCCTTAAAAATTACCCACAGCTCTGGGATTGATGATGTAGACCCCACATAGCCTCTCAAGTAATGGATGTATTATCCGACCCACTAGCTAAGATTATTAACTGTACACTGAGAACTGGTGAGGTTCCTCTTGAACTAAAAATGGCTAAGGTTACACTAATATATAAACAAAATGCCAGGACTGAAATATCTAATTACAGACCTATCTCTGTCTCACCTTTCTTCTCTAAGATATTGGAAAGAGTCATGTACGATCGCTTATTCTCATATATAAAACATCATAATCTTCTTTACAAACTCCAACATGGCTTTCAACCGGCTCATTCAACCACCATGTCTCTGATCGACATCCAAGATAAAATTTCTGAAGCAATGGACAATAACGAATACTCTCTAGGCATCTTACTGGATCTTGATAAAGCCTTTTTATACCGTTGACCATGGAATTCTCATAGCAAAACTAGAACACTACGGTATCAGAGGCACTTCACCTGACTGGTTTAAAAGCTACTTGACTGACCGGAAACAACAAGTCCTATGCAATAATAGCTTATCCAAATTCTTACCTGCCAGGTTTGGTGTACCTCAAGGTTCTATTCTGGGGCCCCTCCTATTCATCATATACATTAATGATCTCCCTAACTCTAGCCCACTACTTCACTACATCCTATTTGCTGATGACACAAACGTTTTCCTCTCCAACTCCTCATATGCAGAGCTCTTTAGAGTCGCAAATAGGGAACTAAAATCGGCAAGTGATTGGTTTAGGGCTAACAAACTCTCTCTCAATCTATCCAATTCTAACTTTATCTTATTCAGATCCCACAACAAGCAACCTCCACCCAATCTGAGTGACCTAGTCATAGATGATAAATCTAGGTTAACTCAGCTAAATTCCTCGGAGTATATATCGACCAGCACTTGAAATGCTGCGAGGGCTGGACACTGAGGAAGGAGGAGGAGAGGAGAATAGAAGCGTTTGAGATGAAATGTCAAAGAATGATCATGCAAATATCGTGGATGGAAAAGCGGACAAATGAATGGGTGTTGGAGGCTGCGGCAGTGGAGAGGAATCTGCTGAGAACAGTAAAAGAAAGGAAAATGATCTATTTTGGACATATCATGAGAAGGGAGGGAACATGTATAGAGAAGGAGATCATACAGGGCACGATTCCAGGGGATCGAAAAAGGGGAAGACCGAGAACGAAGTGGCTGGATAACATAAAGGAATGGACTGGGTTGACACTAGAAGAAATGGTAAAGTTGACGGAGGACAGGAAGCGTTGGAGGAACATCGTGCATGATGCGGCCGACTCTCGAATCGAGGATGGCTAGGAACAGAACAGAACTTGAAATGGAGTATCCATATTGAGGAAATCAATAAAAAAAATAACCAAGAACATTGGTATACTTAAACGAATCTCACACATAATACCCTCTCACACATTGGTTACTCTATACTTTACTCTTATCTATCCTTATCTTACTTATTGTAACCTTATATGGACCTCGACTTATACCACGAACTTAAATAACCTAAGAATTTCCCAAAAAAAGGCAATACGGGTAGTACCTAAATCCCCTTACAATTCACATACTAAACCTTTATTTACACAATATAACCTACTAAACATTATACAACTCAGATTTATGCAAATTTGTGAATTTGTGTACAAATAGCATAATAATCTTCTTCCTGCCTCATTTACATTCTATTTAATTCAAATTCCGCATTCAATTAATATGAGAAATAAATACGATTACAGAAGCATCTACGCCAGAACAAATATTCGTCAAATGTCTATCAAATATCAAGGCCCTGACCTATGGAATAGCCTCCCGCCGAACGTCCGAACTTCCTTATGCTACAGACAATTCAAACACTC
>OY744611.1:7519973-7564973 GCA_963556255.1 Allolobophora icterica | reverse complement strand
GAAACGCTGGGATCGGACTGATTAGACCGCTCGGTTTGCAACTCGAAGAGTGGAACCTACGCTTTACAGCCTCCCGCAAGGTGGTCGCTGTATACTGTATAGGGACCTTGAGCAAGTCCTTCATTGACAATTGCTCAGCTTCATCGATATTCAATTGTGTGAAGCTTTTAGAGGGGACGAAAGACATTGACAGACTAGAAGCTCATAAAGGGAGATACAGTAGCTGTTGAGATGCTATGGTTAATAATCCCCAAACAGGATTCCTGTGACCCATGAAGCCAAAATTTAGTCAATTTAAACAACTGAACAATACTAGGAAACAAGTTACTAACGCCCAAGGAAGCTATTCGTTGATTGTAGTTGGATTAAGTTAGATTACCAGGGCCGCAACAAATAAACTATAGTTTTTTTTTATTTAATCGAAGCGAAATACCAAATAAGTCAGTAAATATTAACGTCCCGAATGCTTTGCGGCAAACTGTTCCAGTCACCAGTGGAAGGCTTTATCTACATATTTGTTGATATAGACCTTCTCTTGAAGGAGTCTTTTCCATGATACCCACAATTCACAGGCAGGGGCTTACGAGTCAGTATGGTGCGAATGTACGAGTCTATGCGTTGTGTTATTTGACACTTGACATTTGACACTTGTTTATTTGGTAACTAAACTTTACAGATAAAGCAGAAACATGCATTATTATATCCAAAAGTCTGGCTACACAGGAGGCCCAAAAGGGGTCAAATGACCCCGCTACCAGGGCCACCTGGGTAGTAGTACAGTAAGTGGAAAGCAGTCAATCATCCATCATTCTTAACTCAGTACTTAATTAAAGCCTGTAAGTATAATTATCGTTATACAATGTTATGCGTGTAACTATGTGTGTTTATGTCTATGATTTCAGACAGTGCATCTTTCGAGCCTTCAAGGACACTCTATCAAGGATAGTTGGTATGATTAAGTGTGAAAATGTTTTGTCATATGACTAAGATGTGGAGCATAGCAAAATAAAAAAAACCAGCAGAAGAGTTTAGATGTGATATGCGATGGATAGATCTCCGTCTGAACCCATCCGACTCAGACGGTTTCTTCTTCGTCTGTATTTCCTAGTGTGATTTATGTTTTGAGGAAACTGTGTTTCCGTCGAATTTGGTTAAATTCGCCACAGTTGACTCGCAAAACAGTAGCGCTTTAATTGCAGTTGTAGTGTCAAGTGCAGCTGAACTTTTCTTCTTTCGCACCAATGGGGCTGAAGCACCAACGCGAACTCCAAGAGAAATGACGATCATGGTCAGTAGTCAGTCACATGGATCAGTTGCACTTACTAATATACCGAAAGTGGACAAGAAGGAAACAGGTGCCAATCACGATCAGGACTGGATTCAATTCATATCTAGATAGTCTACAATCGTGTTATGCATATAAACTGTGGATATCTTTGCGAGCATTTACATAGAGCCCTTCAAGAACTTTACAACGGTGCTGAGGCATCAGCATTCGATACAAAGATAAGTCAAAATGCTTTTAAGCCCTTGTTATGGAAATGTACATAATTATGCTTATGGGAAATGGTTCCTGAAGAGCGATTCCATGCACGCGAAAACACAACGTCTTCCTTCAGATTACCTTCAGCCTCTGAAGTTGTTTGCGACATTATGGCTTTCTTTTCTACAAAATATAAATAAAAATTAGCTTGGTCATTTAAAAGCCTGAAATTAAAATCGATGTTTATGTACCTTTAAAAGTAAATTACTGATTTACTAATGAGTTTGATCTTTCCATGGAGCAATTCGTTTTTCCTCAGTGAGACAGTAGCCACTCTAATTTGGGTCATTATCCGAAAAGTGCAGAATTGAGGGGTTTTCAGTTTGTTCGATAATTTCTTCCAATTTTGTTGCCTATCCTTCAAAGAATGAGCAGATAAACATTTCCCATGATTGTTGTAGCTGCTAGATTTGGGAAATTTAGAAAAAAAATTACTAAATGTATACAAAATATCATTACCATCCTCTGTCCGAGATGTGTACAATGCATTAAATTAAGCTTTTACGCAAAATTATGCCATTACAACCTGCAACAAAGGTATATTATTTTGATTAATTAGTAGCTAGCATATGCAATAATTCAACATTTAGACTCATTTTCGTAATATTTATTTCTCTTTGGGTCCATTTATACTTGTCCATAGAAATAAGCATCATAGCCATCTCAATTTTTGGGAAGCCTATAACTTTTAGAGAACGTGCTTACTTACTAAAAGAAAAACATCAGGAGCAAGATATTGTCAACTACATAATTAGTTGGAATCACTCAGATTTGTGTTGAAATTCATAATGTTTGATTTTTAATTTAAGTTTGTGTGTTCCAAATTACAAGAAAAGTAAATTTCTGCTTCATTACATCTAGTGTTATATTTCCTGGTTTTGCTAGATTACAACATTTATAATTTATTTTATTTGCCGCTTTTGTTGAACTGATTGAAATTACTTATCTGGCGGATTAATTCGCGTGAAAATGTTTGACGACTGTTATAAATTTCATCATTATGTCATTACCATCTGCGGTTGTTTTTCATCATTACCATCTGAATACATAAGATTTTTGCTATTTTCTATTGGCAGTCCCATCTTGTCACGGATGGTAATGACACATTGCTAAAATAATTAAATGTAATTAGTATTATTATTATTATTTAGAAAAGAAGCGGGGCACCAGCATAGCTGCATGTCAATGTGAGGTCATTTAGCAAGAAGATGATCAATTTGACAAATAAACAATTTTTCAAATTAATAATTTATAAAAAATAAAAATGGGCAAGGTGTCAATGACAGACAAAATGCATTTTGTTGATGAAAAGGCGAAAATGAATGCTGCATACTACGTTTTTCGCCTGCTTCCAGAATTAATTTCAGATTGCAAGCGTCTGCTGCCAGCTGAATTCATCCTTCGACAAGACAGCGCTCCAGCGCATACTGGTCGTCTCAAGCAAGATTGGCTCAATGTCAATTGCCCTGGTTTCATTGAGAAGGACCAATGGCCCCAAACTCTCCGGATTTGAACCCGCTGGAGAAATACCTCAATCTGCGACCAAAGCCAAAAACGATAAGAGAATTGAAGGTCGCATTGGAGTTGATATGGGAAGATTTACCTCTGGAACCTATCAACAAGGCCATCAAAAACTTTACAAAGAGGCTCAGACCATGTGTGGGTACGGGTGATGGACACACTGAACACAAGTTATGAAGCAATATCAAGTGTGTTAAATACCAATTATTTGAGATGTGACTTACTAAAATCGTTTTTTATTACTTTTTATTGCGTTACATCTTTTTTGAACATAAAAAAACAGTGGGTGGACTCATTAAAGTGATATAACTTTGGTTCTGTTTGAAATATTTTGGTGACATTTGGCTGTCATAATGATGTAGATATGAATCACTTTTCAGCCAGTAAATTTTGATATTAAAATGCTTACTTTTGGCCGAAATATTAGCAAAAAACGTCTAGGGGGTTACTTTTTTGGCCCACATTAGAACAGACGCTTGTTATAAGCAACTGATAATGGCTTGAAGGCTATTTTTGAAAAATGTTAATCATTAGCTGCGTTTTGGATCAGTGTTCGTCGGGAATATCCAGAACACACTGATTTTGCTTTGATATGTTTCAATCCATATGCTTCAACTTACAAATATGAAACTGGATTTCCGTCTATGACAGTACAAAAACCCAAAACAGGAATCATCTGAATGCCCGCAGTCAATTGACATCAAATCTCGCATTGATTTGCTTGTCAAGAATAAACAAACCCATGTTTTCCATTAGTTGATTCTTCAATTTTTTAATTGTTGCGTTTTATTTCTGACAGGTTTTAAACCATGTTTGACTTCTTTGTCATAAGCTGATATAACTATGCGTATAGCAGTACTTTGCAAAAGCTTAACCATTACAACTCTTAGCCATTACAACTCTTAAACGAACAATTAGCCTATAGATCTGTTAACTTTTAACAGTTATAAGATAATTAAACTGTTTATACTTAGCCAAACTATTGCCAGTAGCTTTAAACGTGAGCTGTTTCATGCATTATTATAAATACGTGAACAGTGTGAAAAGGGTGAAATATTTCAGTGACATATGAGAAATACTTCAGAAATAAACAATTGTCGCTTTCTTGTCGGTCCGTCGAGGAACAGGCAAGAAACGGCCTTGGCCAAGAGACAAAAACCATCGACTTCTCCGGATCTCATTGTCGTGTTAAAATACCTTACTTATCCGGATGGCCAAATGGCCACATGCAGCCGCCAGAAAATATATAACAGCAGCGCCCATAACGGATATTGTACTAATATTATATGCAGGCCAGTTATAAATGTTAATTAACCCCATGATAGCAAGGCGTGCACTCTATAGCGCCTAAATGGAGATCTAAACGGCCAAACTGTCAAATACTGTCTAGTAACAGCAACAATTAGACACAGCAATTTGCTACAATGGCCTCACATAGGCCTACAGTTATATAAAGCCCTAAACTTGTTAAGCACATGCATCTGTAGATCTAATTAATGAGGCCTTTGTCTCTTGATTGTGGTCGACCGCTTCTATTCTACAGCACCAGCACCACTTAAGAGATAACAATAACATAATATAACATAACATGGCATAACATAACAAAAGTTTATCTTGAGACATACAGTCTGTGAAAATCAATCGAGATTTCTTGATGGGTTCCCAGTGCGTCTGATTAGTAGGGGGGGTTGAAAATTTAAGTTGACTGTAGCAAAGATTTAAATTAGTAAAAATAAATAGTTTAGTAGTCACTAGGTGGGGTGAAACTGAAAGAAGACAAAAGCATGTGTAAGAACTTCAGTGCAAAATGTCCATTTTGACACTGGATCGATTAGGTGAGCGATGCGCGGTCGACCTCGGATTCTTTTGTATATCGTATTCGTACATTTTTTATAACTGCATAAAGTACTCATCTAGTAGCCCTATCTCAATTCATTTCCGTTATCTGAGTAGGTCTCTTAAAGAGGCGCTATATAAATTCTCAGAATTATTGAACGAATGAACATTCACTAGAAACCTACCATTTGACATAAGATGACTTGTGACGGCTGATTTTACAACGTTAGCTTAGTCTTCGGCATATGCTGAACACTAATTTTTGGGTTGACCTTTCAGCCGGCAATCGATTCGAATTTTTTCGGCGTGCTTTCTTTAAGACTTGCAGTAAATTTTGTTCACAGCGACGGTTATCGATATCGACTACATCGACATCGAGCCCTAATTTCCATGGCAGATACGTGCTCAACTGTACATTATTGATCAGTCAGCAGTAATTAGGACAGCTCACGGCACGCATTCACCGCTTCCGCAAGTAAGTAAACGAAAGCAATCTCAATTAGGTCGATAAAATAATGGTCTGGCTCCAGGTTTGCCTATCGTCTTGGAGTGTAAAACTCAGCGAGCGACGACCGACTGTCACTGACAGTGAGAAGCCTGCGGCTAGGCGAACGGTATATCGCTCGCTCGCCGGTACCTTTGCTAGGCGAGCGACCAAGGAGAGCGATCGATCGATCGCCTTAAATAAGACGCTCTGTGGGTTCCAGTGAAGTTGCTAACTTTTAGTTAAACTTAAATTTAACTTATTAACACTTGTGTTGCCTCTGCACAGAATGCAGTAGGCCTATGTAGTAAGGCGCAGTGTGAATAACGATATTGGTCTCTATCTTTATTATTCTTTATTTAAGTTGACTGTAGCAAAGATTTAAATTAGTAAAAATAAATAGTTTAGTAGTCACTAGGTGGGGTGAAACTGAAAGAAGACAAAAGCATGTGTAAGAACTTCAGTGCAAAATGTCCATTTTGTGTGAATAAAAGGATCTCTGGGAATATTACGTCTACAAGCAACTTTATGAACCTCATTGAGGTCTGACGAAACACTTGATCACCTTCTAGTCTTACGATCCAGATACAAATTTGACAGTGGTCTAGCTGTACGTTTATATATTCAATTTTGTGTCCTCATTGACCTTTACAAACTTTGCGAATTCGATATTTTAAATTTAGAAAAATAGTGCGAATGCAAGAACTTACGACTTCCTTGAGATCGCAGGACAAAATAGTTGTTCTTGCTGTAATCTTTGTAGTTTTCGTTGTTTAACTCGACTTTCCAGCAATCTCAGCAGGATCTAAGTTATACTAAATTATTTACCGTAAAAACTTTCGCAATTCAAACCAATGCGTATTCAAATTAAGTCAAAATGGTCCGGCAAACATATAACAAGTACCTAGGAGAATGTGTCCAATCTTCCTGTGTTATTTTTCGTTTGAGACGTAATACTTATGGTATGGCAAAGAAAGACGTACCCGCTCTTGTCAACCTATTCAGAAAATTTGACCGACCGTAGCGAAGTTCTGGCTTGAGGAACAACCAGGTCACCTGTGCAGCTGATTAAAATAACGACGCAAAAATTGCAAGAGACGAAGAACAGGTGAGCTGATAGAATGAGTCGGATAGGTGACGTAATGCAGGTGGCATATAATTCCACTTATGGATCGCTTGTTAAAATTAATGTTAGCCCCTTTAGCGTGGATCCCGAGTTAACTCGGGCAGATATAGAACTTACCACTTAGCAGGCGTGGGGCCCGTATAAACTCGGGATAATGTTAGTAGGTCATGCCTGTTGTGCAGAGGGACTCATAGTACATGCATGGTGTAGCACCCCTGGGATAACCTTGGCCTAGCCACGTGGTTACTGGCGGCTACTAGCCGGCCGTCGTCATGGCATGATGGCCGTATTGTAGGTCAAAATGGTAGGTCGTTAACGTGGTTTGTCTAGGAAGGAATAATACGCTTGTTAGATGAAAGTGATAGTACGTCTGGATTTGCAGACAGCGATGATTGCATTCGTAATACTGCAAGTTCTAGTGAGAACAGTGATGATGATAGTGATCGCGGACAGGAAACAGTGGATTACGAAGCTGTTTCTCCTATAGCATGGTGCGATCGAGACCTTTTCCACGTGTTCGTCAACTATTTACTGGTAGAATCAATCAGCTGATCTTGGAAAACACACAAACACGTTTTTCTTCATTGCAAGATGCCACACCTAAGCAGCTTTGGGATGCGGTAAAAAAGCGAAACTCATCTTCTCTGACCAGTGACACTAAAAATTCGTCAGGTCTCTTCGATGACATCAATATGGCCAATAACTTCTATGCTGACATAGCCGCTTCGGTGGACTATTCGGCTGAGGAAATCCTTAATCTTAAAAATAATACAGGAGCCAGTACCGGAATAAATAAATCATATGTGAGTATACTGGAAGTTGAAAGGCTCCTGCGCACACAGCGAAACACAGCTGCTGGTCTTGATGGATTGCCTGCTTGGCTCTTTCAGAAATGTTCTTATGAGTTGGCGGAATTGGTAACTCATGTGTTTAATTGCTCTTTTGAAACTGGGACCATTCCAGATAACTGGCGCATCGCGGTGGTCACTCCTGTAAATAAAGTTTCCAAACCATCTACTCTGTCTGACTTCAGACCTATATCTGTAACTCCAATCCTGTCAAGAATCGCAGAAAAAATTGTTGTTTCTAAGTGGCTTAGACCCAATTTGCCCCAAGAAGCTCTAGAGGATCAGTTTGGCTTCAGACCAACTGGCAGTTGTACCAGTGCACTCACCTTCTTTCTACATCACGTCACCCAGATGCTAGAAAGTAACTCTTATGTGCGTTGTTTGTTAGTCGACTTCTCTAAAGCTTTTGATGTTGTTGACCATTCAGTTCTAATACCTAAAGTCATGGCTTTAAACATGTTGCCTGAAATTTCAAATTGGGTCATTGACTTCCTAACTGGTCGATCTCAAGTCCTCAAATATGGCAATGTACTTTCTGATTCTACTTCCATTAATCGCAGTATTATCCAAGGGTCTGGTCTTGGTCCCACCCTCTACATTGTAATGGAGAGCGATCTTAAACCCGTCTCTCTGTCCAACATCCTTTTCAAATTTGCAGATGATACTAACCTTCTCACCCCCCAAAATTCTCCTGTTAGCTTGGAATCTGAATTTGATAATATTAAGGATTGGGCCTCCAGGAACAGAATGACACTTAATTTTTCCAAGACTAAAGAAATTGTATTTCATAGACCGAATCCAAGACACTTGTCTCTTCCGGATCCTATCAGCAATGTTGAAAGAGTAAAAATTGTCAAATTGCTGGGTGTTCTTTTTCGAGAAGACTTAAAATTTGATGACCATGTTTCATTTATTTTGAAGATATGCAGCCAACGCCTATACCCCCTAAAAGTCCTCCGATCTCAAGGAATGCCTCCCAGCAAACTAAAGAACATTTTTCAAGCCCTTGTAGTCTCCCGACTAACGTATGCCATACCATCTTGGGGGGATTCCTGTCGGCTGAACAGGGTGGAAAAATTGAATCTTTTTTGCGCAGGGCTGGGCGCAGTAACCTCTTTAGTGGTGATGGTTTAACTTTAGAGAAGATTTGTGAAAAAATTGAATTGAAGTTCTTCAAAAGCATCCAGTCACCCCAACACTGTCTTCACCAATTACTGCCTGCAGAGCACCTTCATAAATTCAACTTAAGAAAAAGGGGACATGCTTTTGAATTACCGCACTTTAATACATTGCTACATAAGAAATCCTTCATCATTCGCTCACTGTACAAGTATAAAAACTGGGTTAATGCTGGTTCTAGTACCTGTTCTGATATCTAAACTGGCTCTTTTTGTAGACCATAGTAATGCTTATGTTCCTTAGAATGTAAGGCTTAGATCATAACTTTAGTTATAGATAGGCCTATGTATGTAAATAAGACACTATCGTTTATTGTTTATAATACTGTATAATGTATATGTATGTAAATAAGACATTATATAGAATTGCTTGTGTTTAAACTGTCTTACAGTGTTACTGATATTGTGATCATTTTGTATGTATTGTTGTAAAGTATGAGCGTTTGTCTTATACTAATAAAAGATTACTTACACCTGGGCGCAAGGTTGATGTGAATGATATGCAGGATCCAGCTTTTGGGTGACGGTATAATGCAAAAAAACTTATGGGATTATATCCAGAAAAATCATAGCATTATTATAACAACAATATCTGAGAAAAAAATTTCGAAAAAATTCCACCCTAGCCGAAAGTTTAAAAAAAATTATTTCCACGCTCGAGGGGTTAAGGACAAGGTGAGAGGAGAGGCATAGAAGTGTGAGGTCGAAAAACGAGCGAGGTGAGCGGAGTGGTTGTATTGTAACTAAATAACAAAGGTAGGCTGGTTGGTGTGAATGCAGGTTAACAATTATATTAATTATTATAGTAATTTTTACTCAGTAGTAAAAGAATAATATAGACTTTGAAATATACTTTGCCCAAACTGCCCCAACCTGTCTTAACGAAAACAAGGCTTCTGCCTTACGGGTCTAGGGCCGATTCAGCCACCCACGTGCTCCGTCGTCAGTGACCTTGAAACACTTCTTGTTCGGACTCAAAACCCAGAACAATGAGTAAAAGTATGTTAAATTGTTAATGCATTGGCATCGTAGTTATTATTTGAACATCTGTTTAGAAAATGCCAAGATCACGCTATGCATTCTGGGCATGGCTGTAAAAGTGAGGTACTGTATCCCAGTCCATACCCTTCGTACCCTTTCCCAAAATACTCCTTTGCCATACACAGAGCCTATATAAGCACCTCTGACGTTATTTTCAATTTCAAGACAATGTACTGTTGTAAGTGTCAACGTAATTTTAATAGGTGTTTCGTAACTACGCTTCATTCTGACTGTTGAGTGCTTTCCCTGTCGATCTCCTTTCTTTTTTTAAAATTTCTTTTATATTTAAGATATTTTCATCGAGTCGAAGTTATTGAAGTCTGCATCTTGAATAGTTGAGTATCAGGAACCAATAATCACACAACTGGAAATTCCTTAGTATACGTCGTGTGACGAGCCAGATAGTATCACATGCTGCTTAATTAAGAACGCCATTGCAGTTAATTATTGTATTTAAGAAAATCGACAAATATGCCTAATTATGCCAATGAGCAAAAAGTTCCCCGTTGAGAGTAACATATCATAGGGCCTATTTAATATCCGGTGTAAACTGAAGTGTGGCGACACCTGCGAGTGAGAGAGTCTATATGCAGCTATTTTGAACGAGTTTCGACTCCTGCATATTGCTAAAAGTCTTTATTAGCGCGACAGAAAGGCACACAGCTTGTAACAACAATGCCACAGTGAAAGTATAGCACAATTATAGCCGCCATTTAGATAGGTAGTATTATGCACGCGGTAATGTCCGCTGTTATGATAACACCACCGTTCATTGCTGGTAAGTGACACAGTGGCCGAGTATAAAGTGTATTATGTTAAAAGCCAAGAATTGTAATTGTATTTGGACATTCATATAGCGCCACTCGAAGAGCATAACAAATCAGAGGCGCCCTTTGAGCAACAGCCCTATTATGATGTTAATCGTCATTTAGAACTAGACTGTTACATCATATATATATATATATATATATATATATATATATATATAAGTTAGCGAACAATGCGCATTAAACTAGAAAAATCACAAGTGGCGGACCCACGTACGTGTACACGTAGTCAGCCAACGGGTTCCCATCGATAGTCTGTTGACAGATAGCATAGACATTCAGAGTCCATGGACAGAGTTGCGTCGATAGGGTGGAGAGACGACATGTGGCAGCGTTCACAGCACACGATGTCGCCGAGCAGTTCATTACTGGTAGAAGATGACGCACGTCCGGCTGTTCGTAGATATCCCTCAAATCGCTCCGCAGATCAAGCTCATAAAGAATTTGTTCACATATTATGCTGAAATTTAGAATATTTATTACACTTGTTGAGATACGCAGCACGGTAGCAATCACCTGTTTTGCAGTTAATGTTCAAGTTGTTGCACATTGTTTAGTAAAATGATTTCATGATTTATAAGGAATATTCCGTAAGAAACTTAAAATGTCGTCTTCATTCTGCAAAGATTGTTCGTTGAGCGGTTCTAATTTATCAATTGGATCGGTTCTTTGAAACACGCATGTCTTGTTTGCACAGAAGATTTTCAATTTGTAATAGTCATTAGAATTTCATCTAACGGAAATGTTGGCGTTGGCGTTGGCAAATCGTAATTAAATACAAAAGTCATGTGAGTAGAGGATAAGATCGGCAGCTAGCGATTTTGACCAATATAGGGATCGAATCCCCTACCTACTAGGTTCAAACTCGCCTACTAACCTTTGCTATGGGTTGACAAATCTCCTTCGTGTACGAAGCTATAGATATGGGTCAAAATAGAATCAACCGTTAACTTCGTACACGCTAATCCGATGTGCATGAGTCTATAGACACAGCAGCTATTGGAAATCCCTATAGTATCACGCGCTTGGTCGGGACAGTACCGTCTCTATATGTCGTCGTCGACCCCGTAATGCATCCGCTTCAGCCGAGACTAATTAGAGAACAATAGCTGCTATGTCTCCCCGTTGTAGCGAGACAGAAAATTGAACCATGTAACAGAGAGACGTTTAGATTGCCAGAGGCAAAAGTCTCTCATATAATTAGTCTCAGTTATAGTGAACATGGTCTAATTGCATTATACCCCATCCATCCATCCATCCATCCATCCATCCATCCATCCATCCATCCATCCATCCATCCATCCATCCATCCATCCATCCATCCATCCATCCATCCATCCATCCATCCATCCATCCATCCATCCATCCATCCATCCATCCATCCATCCATCCATCCATCCATCCATCCACATGAGATACCCGTTGTAATTAAAACACAACGATGCTTTTATGAATTCTATTGAGAGATTTGTTCTATTAGCAGGCGTACATCGAGCGTTGGTTGCCGTTTTAACAAGCGATATAATATAATAGATCATTCTATTCGTTTTAAGCAGTGTCCTCTGAGGAAGCGAGTTCATTGATCAGCTAGATGGAAAAGTTAACACGTCGTCGTCTTAAACAACCGCAACGCGCTGATGCAAAAGGTATGTTATATTTTTAATTAAATATACTAGGTTTTATGGCTAGTCAGTGAGAGAGGTTAGCAACCATCAGCAACAGTTCGGGTCGTGCAGCTTCGTTAAATCAGCGATGTTATCATCAACTCGTGTTCTTTTCTCCTAATATCTTTCGTTCGTAAGGCTCTGTATGAAATTTTCAAAACTCTTCACAGAAATCTGTCACGTCTCGGTTGAATATGTTTCAAAAACGACCCTGTCACACCTCGTCTGAATTTGTGACAGGGTCCCTGGACACACCATATGATTATATACTCTAGGTCGGGGGTACATTCATAATCATATGATGATGAATAAAGAGAACGCCAACGCGTCACAACTCACCATCATGAGACGGAAACACGACGCAAGTCTGGTAGGAAGTTTCGATATTACTCATCATCACACGATCACGATTCATACGAATCATGTGCGTGGAAAAGACGCCTTTGTCTAACGAAACGATCGATTACTATAACGTCGTTTACTTTTACCTGAATAGACGGCTTAGCCCCGATATATATTATCGATCCGAAGATCGCAAACGACTTTACAACGCGTATTTTTGAGAGTTTCAGGATCGATCGGTTCATTGTTTAAATCGTAAAATCCTGTGATTATCTTAGGCGGGACATCCGGGTTTCTTGATTTTTCATAGGTGGTTAAAAGTTTCGGATATAGAGTAGGGGGTATATCGGGAAGGATTTTACCTTTATCTTTCTTTCTGTAAAAAATATCCATTTGATCGACATCCGCATCCATTTTGTATTTATTAACCGCGTCTTTCACATCGGATTTTTTAAGATGTTTCTTTACTAGTTTTAAACACGAGTCAAAAATTTCAATCGTTTTTGCTTCGTCTTCGGTTTCACCTACCATTCTATCATACATGTTTAATGGTAAACTATACGAGTCTAAAAGACCCGTTTGTGAAGAGTGATTTTCTTGAATCCCATAAGAATACAGCGGAGGAGTTTTTATAGATATTTTATCGATTGTCCCGTCGGCGTATTTGTACCTTAGAAATATGCGTTGAAATTTAATTTCGGCGGGAGTAGTCATTTTTGTAACGTTTTCGAAAATAACATTATTTATATCAAAGTTTTTCCATGTGATTGCCATAGTGTCTCTTTTATTATAGGAATATTATTTCTTTAAGACGAAATAGCATTTCTGAATAATCGTTTCACAACGTCATCAGTGCTTCGTTATCGACCCAAGAATTGAACGAGTCCGGGTACCCGAGCCATTTAACGAGTGATTTCTTTCCGCGTTTCCTAATAATTTTTTCGATCCTAAATATTTCTTGAGTCGTCTTCTGTAGCTCCTGTTCATAGAATGAGCCTTGTATCTCCTCACCATTAGAATCAGTAATCTTATAAGTTGGAGGATCCGTGTATTGAACCTGGGATACTATAAAAACTTCCTCCGTCCATCTAGGGAGATATCCTTTCGAAAAGATATTCTTCTTTTTAGTTATCCTGACTTTATCTCCGATCGAGAATCTAGGCGCAATAGGCTATGAGACCTCTTCGCTGTATAAATTCATAAATACAGTCTTTTCATTCGCTTTCATACTAGCCTTAGCGGGAGTCATTTTGATGGAAGAATGTCTCGTATTGTTATAATTACTAACCATTCCATCTAAAACGTCGATATATCTTCTCGTCGAATTAGCTGTAAAGTACTTAAACATTTTATCTTTCATCGTCCTGTTCCACCTCTCGACAACGCAAGATTTCTCTTCATTCTCAGTAGAATATAACTCGAGCAAATTCTTTACGTCTTTGTTATAAAATTCCTTACCCTTGTCTACCCATAATTTAACAGGTTTTCGTCCGCTCTCGAGTATCTTCGCGAAACCGCTTGCTGTAGATTTCCCACTCTTATCATTCAATGGCACGATCCAGCCGTACTTGGAAAACACGTCTATAACGGTTAACAGGTATTTCACACCATCGTTTTCTTTAGCGAAGGCTTGCATATCGACTAAATCAGCAGCCCATATCTCATCTATCCCACTAACGTACACTTTTCTCTTTCTAAAATGTTTTACTACCGGTTTATGTAGTTCATCCGCTAATTGATCAGTCCATTTCAGCTCGGGGCTTTTTTTAAACCTAACCCGAGACTCGCTATAGTATATAAAATAGGCTTGACTATACTCCTCTCTATTCGTTCCCGCAAGCTAGGATTAGGAATATTATTCAAATCATTAATCATTGCTCTATCAGCGACATTCCTAGAAGCCGAATCAGTGTGCTGGTTGTAAGCTAAATCATGAATATACGCAGCACTTTCAACCCTATCAACGGGTTTAGACCACTCTTTTGGAGTTCCATCAGGATTCAACCGCAAATCTAGTCTAGTTCCTGGTCCTGTAAACTGATGGCCTGGTAAATGCATCTCACCCGGGAATTTAGCCCATGGCAACTTAATACCGCTGGTTACTGAATTTAGAGATCCAACTAGATCACCGCCTTGTGTCGCTTTCACGAACTGCGTCTTTATTTTTCCGCAAACATCGCACGTGCCTCTGAGCATCGACCTCCCATTCTTCGTTATAACGGTCTGTGCATTTCTAGTTTTAGTATGATTTTTACACTTTACGCAGTACATTTTAAATATAACTAGATATATTTAAAATGGAAGTCATAAACTTTTCGTGGAACGGTGCGCTATCTAAGAGATTCAATAATCCTCTTTTACCGAGAAGCATAAGGGGATTAATCGTAGGAAAGTCTGGTTGTGGTAACACTACATTACTGTTGAACTTACTTATAAGACCTGGGTGGTTAGATTACAACAATCTACAAATATTCGGTCGGTCTCTCTTTCAACCAGAGTATAAAATTCTGAAAAAAGCATTTGAAGAAAAGCTACCTAAAGAATCCATAGTCGGGTTATTCGATCGTCAACACGCGATCACAAGAAAAAATATTCCACCAGCAGTTGTAGTTGAGGAAATGGCTAAAGACCTGAATGAGAAATCTGATATATCTTCCAAGTTCTTTGAATCAGCCGAAGACGTACCAGACCCGAGAGAATTGGATCCGGAGAAGAACCACCTAATGATATTCGATGACCTTCAGCTAGAAAAGCAGAATAAATGCGAGGCCTACTACATCCGAGGAAGGCATAGCAATGTTGACTGTTTATATCTCGCCCAAAATTATTTTAAACTGCCGAGGCAGACGATTAGAGAGAATGCAAACTTTATCTGTTTGTTTCCACAAGACCAGAAAAATATTGATCATATATACAACGATCACGCGAGTATGGACATGTCTAAGGATGAGTTTAATAAACTATGTCAAAGAGCCTGGAAGCGACGTCATGGATTTGTTGTAATAGACCACACTAGTAATAAAAACAACGGCAAGTATAGATGCGGCTTCGATGAATTCTACATTCCGCTATAAATAAATCTTTCGTTAATTTAAAAAATGGATTCGAATCTACAAAAGATTGCGGACAATACCGAAAGGATCGCGCGTAACACGGAACCGAAGACTTCGTTTTACATATTATTAAGTGAGAAGACTTCGAGAATAAGAACGCGGTTCAATCCGCTGATACAGTTCGATAGAGATAAAAGGTACGAGATGTCTTTAGTCAACCTAGAATCGTATTATTCCTTTCCGAATATCGGAGCGAATAACAACAGCTTTTCGTATTCGCCGAATGGTGGGAGTACGTGGGTTACTATACGCATCCCCGAAGGCTGCTATGAAATTACCGATATTAACGAATACGTGCAGAGAAGCATGAAAGAAAAGGAGCATTACGATATGGTTAACGACGCGTACAATATTACGATAGACGCAAACAGTAATACGTTGAAAACTGTTTTACATATAGCTGAAAATTACCTGGTTGATTTTGGGGGGTTGAATTCTATCGGGAAAGTCCTCGGTTTTAATAGCCGACGTTATTCAGCGGGGTACCAAGAATCGGAGAATATAGTAGACATAATGAGTGTTACTAGTCTGAGGGTTACGAGCGATATCGTCGGAGCGTCTTATAGTAACGGAACTACGGATAATATCATTTATTCCTTCTTCCCGAATGTAGGGCCCGGTTATAAGATTATCGAAACGCCTAGAAATTTGATATATCTTCCAATCACCCTATCCACTATTTCGTCAATGGAGACGACTCTCGTTGATCAGAATGGTAAACTAATTAATCTGCGAGGTGAGGAATTATCGATACGGTTTCATATTAGAGAAGCTTAAAAGTTTTCTAGTTATATATAAAATGAGTCGATACGCGAACGTCAAAGTCAATGTTTCAGAAGGACAAAAAGATAAATTTAAAAGATCGCTACAAGCGGGAACCGGTGTAAGCATCAAACTAAGTCACAGCGATTTAGACGGAGAGCACGTGTTAGCTCTTACCCAAGCACAGATCAATAAATTATCCAAAGCGTTTCAGGGTGGGAAAGGTGTGACTCTAAACATGAGTAAAACCCAATTAATATATAACGCTAAAGTCGAAGGAGGGTTTATAGGCGCTATATTACCGTTTCTAGCAACTGCGGGTAAATTCCTACTAGGTAGCGTATTACCGAGTTTAGCAACGGGTGCATTAACTGGAATAGGCGCAGCGGCTGGTTCTAAAGTCATCGATAAAGTTTCAGGTGGGGCTATATATCTCAATTTTAGAGGTAAAAACTATAAGATAGAGCACCAAGGGGAGGGCTTATATTTGAAGCCATATCAAGGATCTGGATTAAACGGTATGGGAGAAGGCCTGTATCTGAAGAGAGGTAATGCGTTCGTAAATGGGGAAGGGCTTATATTTGGACCGGATTCACCGTTTAAAAACATTCCGCTTCTCGGATTGTTACTTTAAAAATAATATATCGTATATAAAATGTCTCTATTTCCGATTCATAAAATGGGGTGGACGAAACCTAAATATGTCCTAGAAAAAAGGACTCAACCGAGATCCGTCAGGTGGCAGGCGTGTGAAGGTATGTGGGATGTTAAATATAGACCGCAAAGACAAATTGGTGGTCTACGATGGGAGTTTTTTGCTCAAGAAGAGAAAACTATTCAACCGCAAGAAAATGTAGATTTACCGTTAGGCTTGGGCGTTCGAATGACGAAAGGCTCGTGTAAAGTTTCACTCCATCCAGAATTTATAGAAGCGGGTTGCCGCCTGCTAAGCGATACCGTTACTGGGTTCGCGGAAGATATTTTACTAGATATTAAGAATTTTAACGACCTCGGAACGGTCGTCGTAAACGAAGGAGACTCGTTATGTTATGTGAATTACGAACGAAATTGAATTCCATTTTAAAAAGTCTTGGGTATTATAAAATGGAATCGAACAAAGCAGACTCCTATCGTCTTCAGAAAATATCTGAAATTCAACAGGAAATCTTACGAGAACGAGAAAAGAGAGACGTAATCTGTAAAAATATCAAAAGAGCGTTAAAGTAGTCGAAGCGCTGGGAGGGTTGTTAACTCTTACATCTTCGGGGCTCGGCGTACTAGGCGTAACTTTTCTAAGTACCGTCGTTGCCGCACCCGCCGCTACCATCGTGGTATCTTTATCCGCCGGAGCCGGAGCGCTATCTCTGGTATCTACCCAAGTCCGCCGAATATTATCGCTCCGGCAAGAAAAACACGCAAAGATCAGGACTATAGCCGAAGGGAAACTCAATTCGATTAGTGACCTCGTTTCAAAATCCCTAGACGATAATAACATCTCGGACTCGGAATATTCCGTTATTCTAAGCGAGTTCGAGAAATTTAATCAGATGAAGGAAGAGGTTAGAAGTAAAACCACTATCAACGTAGATGAAGCGACGAAACGTTTTGGTAAAACGGATTGAATACAAAACGAACGTTTATTTACGTTTTACGTTTTACGTTTTTACGTTTAAATATTATGTTTCAAGCTTAAAATGTCGTTTCTAAAAATTGAGGACCCAGCCAAACGTGACTTTATAGTTGAGAAGTTTCTCAAGCTGAAGCAAAACATTAGACAAGATTCGTTATCCGAGAAATTAGGAGACATATCTCTTCAGCGGGAATTAACGAAAGCGTACAAACCGATAATCGACTCGCAGTCTGGAATATCTAAAGAGTTAGGTACGATAAAAGAGAACTCTAAGTTAACGGCTGAAGCGCTTCGTGCTTTGCCGGCATCGATATCGACGTCGTTGAAAGCGATTCAATTCCCGCAGTATCCGTCGATAAAAGCGTTCGAGGACGATCCCGTTTCAGATATTAGAACTTTAGAATTAGGCGATATCGCTACAAAATATTTAAAAGAATACACCTCGAACAAGAAGGTGACGGATACAACCTTTGGAATACACTCTAAAGATGGAGAGTTTTTCATCGGGAACAGCCCAATCTCGATCGAAGGAGATGACATAACGGTGGGTAATAACACCTACAAGGGGACTCCGGGGCTGTGGGAATTGATGACGAGGAAGAAACCGGACAAGACGATATATAGTCAAAACGATCTGGATGAGTACGAGGAGATTATTAAATCGACGGGTGCCTTGTTTACGCTGAAAAATCCTAAAAAGCCTAGATCGTCTAGAGGCTCAAAATATAATAACATCATTAAGCCGATGCGGGCTCTAACAGGCGAGGGGGTTGTAGTTCTCCCACAAGACCCTGATGCGCTAGTGGAAATGTTGGCACTACGAATGGCTAGCTTCAGAGCGGGAAACACGGGATTAAGAAACGAGAAAGTCGGCATCGGTGACGAGTTGCGTCGACAAAAAGCGATTAATGAGGTATACTATAAAAATTTAATGATGCAATTATAAAATGATTATCGTAACGAAGAGAAGATTTACTAAAAGATACGTCGTAGGAGGCGCAGGGATATTTGACACGATGTCTGGATTTTTCAAAAGAATGTTAACCTCAAACGTTGCAAGACAGGTAGCAGCAACCGCGGTAAGTGCGGGAAAAGAGGCTGCAGCGGAGATTGGTAAAAAAGGCTATAGATGCTGGAAAGACCCTCGCTATTCATGCGGGAAAGCGAATGGTTGATAAAGCAGCCGCAAAAATTTTGGAACCCACGACGCTTAGTCAAAAGAGTGAGGAAACGTTACAGAATTTAATAATTCCTCACCCTTCGGTGAATATAAATAATTTACTGTCCGGTACTGGCGGCGCTATATCGATCCGAGATTTAGCGCGCGGATCTGGAATGAAATGGGCTTAAAAAAATATCTTACCGTATTAAAACATGCAATCAGATATTCTGAGATTTACTGAAAATACTCTCATAGATGAGGGAATTGAGAAATACGAAGTTCACGACTATGAACCAGTGTCTGGAACGAATCTAAACACAGCTGGGGATATTCGTATAAATATCGAGCTTCAAGATTTGTTCAGCCACCCCTCCGAGTCGTACCTGCTTTTCGAGGGTAGACTGACAAAAGTGGATGATACCGCATACGTCAATGCAGACGCTACGGTTTTAGTTAACAATGGACTGATGCATCTCTTCAGCCAGATATCCTATTGCCTATCGAGTCAAGAAATAGAAACCGTGTTTAATCCAGGACAAGCGACAACTATGCTGGGCTTGCTGAAATATCCTAACGACTTCGCTCTCGCACAAGGACTTAACCAATTATGGACTAAAGACACCACGGCGACTGCCGTTATTGCCGATAACACAGGATTTGCGATAAGACAATCGTATCTCATTCGGAAACCGACTGCAAAGGGCACATTCAGCTTCATAGTGCCTCTGAAGCATATTTTTGGATTCTGCGAGGACTACGATAAAGTCGTGTACGGCATGAAGCAGACTCTAACGCTCGTTCGCAAATCGGACGACGACGCTATCTTTAGAGCTCGCGGCGCCGACGATGCGGCTACTGCGGCGGCGAGGGGTAAAGTCAACCTTAGTAAAATTTCATGGTTTATGCCTCACGTGATTGCGTCTGACATGGAAAGAATGCAGCTGTATAAAACGATCGAAGCGAAGACAACGGTACCAGTAGCCTATCGAGCCCATTTTTGCGATACTATAACGGTTCCTCAATCCACGACATTTAGCTGGCGACTTAGCGTAAAGACGGCGTCAGAAAAACCCAGGTACATCGTAGTCGGATTTCAAACTAATCGAAGCGGTAATCAACTAGCTAATCCATCAATTTTCGATCATTGCGATATCAAAAACGTGTACGCGATGTTGAACCAGGACAAATATCCGGCATGCGATTACAACCTATCATTCCCGAATCAACAGTTTTCGAGAGCTTACAGAGATGCCGCGACTTTTAGCGAAAAATTCTACGGAATGGACCAGTTGATAACTCAGAGCAACATCACTCCAGCCGACTACAAAGACTTATACCCGCTTTTCGTTTTGGATGTAAGTAAACAATCGGAAAGACTAAAATCGTCGGTTGTAGACGTTCAGATCAAGGCTACCTTCAATTACGCCGTCCCCGCTGGAACTGAAGCTTACGCACTCGTCATTTCGGATAAGTTGTTAAAATTCCAATCAGATGGTCAGAAGATGAACGTAGTATATTAAAGAAACTATTTTCTAATATAAAAAGAACATGAAACTCTTACAACTGAAATCGTTAATGAAGGAACACGGAATAAAGTCGAGGTATATGAACAAACCCGAACTGCTAAGAATACTCGTTGAGAAGGGTATTTTACCGGAATCAGAATTGCCCGAACCGGCGAAGGAGAAAAGACAAGCATTACCTAAGTACGAGTATTTAAAAACTATTAGAAATAATCCTATAAGCGTTGAGATCCGAGACAACCACACTAACATAGTCTTCGTCTTCCGATCGTTGTATAAGGCGAGTATGGCTTTTAAAACCTGTATCCCCACGCTGAAGGCTTATAATGGTAAAGTCTGGAGAGAAAGATACGCAATTACGGTGCACGAGAGTAGCAGCAGTAGTGAGGAGAGCAGTAGTAGTGAGGAGAGTAGTAGTAGTGAGGAGGAGAGTAGTAGTAGTGAGGAGAGGAGTAGTAGTGAGGAGAGTAGCGTCAGTGAGGTGAGTAGCAGTGGTGAGGAGAGTAGCAGTAGTGATGAGAGTAGCAGTAGTGAGGAGAGTAGCAGTAGTGAAGAGAGTAACATAAAGTTTTATCTGGCTACTTAAAATGGAGACTCGCAAATTTTTACAGTTCGAAACTTTAGAAGAAGACGTAGTTTACACCGTTAAAACGAAGCGATATTTATATGGTACAGTAGGGTATTTTTGCCTGATTACAGCAGTAGCGCCGGATGGTATGGAATATTACATGAGCGTAGAGAAGGAGCCCCTGCACAGCAGGTCGCAAACGAAGACATTTACTTTTACAAAAAAGAAGATGGAGACGGAATGGAACCCATCATTAATAGTAGTATCCGGAGATAGCGACGTTTTTGAGCTCGAGGTTTTTGAGTTCGACGTTTTTAAGCTCGACGTTTTTGAGTTCGACGAGTTCGACGTTTTTGGGTTTTAAATTTTCAATGACGATTCTCATTGAAAATCTTAATCATCGTACACAACCTCCTCTGCTACAGTAATGCTGATAAGCGATCACTAAGGTCGCAAGAATGCCGCTGAAAAGTCTCTAGCTATTATGTTTGTGGCGATGGACGAATAAACGAATATCTCGAGGTAATCGGTACCGGTTAGAAAAACTATAGTACTACCGGTTGAATTGTTATGCGCAATTCCCGTACCCCCTCCACCCGCAATTTGCATATGCGGCACCCCGTTTTTATACAGGAAGACGTTAGCAAAAGCGGTATTACTCGCGCTACAAAATTCTATGTACGTCGTAACGATATAGTATCCGGCTTTACCAGGAGTGAAACGAGTCGGTCCTGTACTGTTATCACTACTATCGGTATTGAATCTTACTCTATCGAAAGAAACTCTTGTGTGAGTTGTAGCGAGTATGGCTTGGTGAGATATAGTGTAAACGCTAAACGCGGGCCCGACTGCAGTCGTATCAACATATTTTTTGGTCGCTGCATCACCATCACCGCCGGGATCGCGTAGGCCTGTAATGTGCGCGCCGTGCATAAAGATGGGCTTATACACATTTATTTTAGACTGATCCGTTGACTTAACCATCTCTAAGACGGTTTCATCATTTATTCTAAAACGAAATCCATCCGTCGATTGCGATGTAATTGGTTGGTTTAATCGACCTTCTATTTTATTCGTTGTATTTCCTAACAATATATTAAAAACTTTATTTCCAACCAAATCCTTACATCCCATCGTCCGCTTAAGGTCCCTACTGATGCTTAAGAATAGGTCGCCAGTCATGGTATCGCCGGTTTTAGACACTTTCGAAACAGTTCGTTCATCGACGTATGTCTTATCACCGTCGCGATTCGTTATCAAATCTATGGCTTGCCCCCGACTTAGAGCCTCATCCATTCCCGCTTCCGAAGTGTTCGTTGTAGGTAACCCTTTTATCGCGTAACCACCCATTTTTAGATTTCCCGTGAAGGCGTTCGTTCCATCTAACCTAACAAAAGTATTATTTACCTGAGTCAGCGTAACGCCTCCAGTCACTATTCTTTCAACTGACGCAGCAGCAGTTCGTCCAAATTTATCAACAGGCATGTTTTTGTATACACGATATAATTATTTAACGTAATTCGTTTATAACTTCTTGAAATTTACAACCATTGTTGATCGTTTTCTTCAACACGTACAGACATAAATGACCGCAAAACACTTGGCCGTCTTTTTGTATTCGCTCGCTGTTGTAAAGCAGCGGTCTTTGTAGATATTTTATTAATTCCGTAGGGGGAGGAAGACCGAAACTGTCGAAATATATTTTCTCGTTACCGTTCTTTAAAAAACTGCACCAGTGACTTCCTTCCCCATTAGAATCGTCTAGGTTTAATATTCCACACTCATTCCGTTTAGGTTTTTTCGGCAGCTCGTCTCGTAGGAAAACACCTCTAAAGTTCGGAATATTTAGCTTCTTAGCAGCATCCAATAATTCAAAATTCGTTAACGGATGATTTGGAAGAACTACACCCTCGACATCGATTTGTTTAACACTCATTTTATATTAGAGAAAAATGACCATATGCTAAAGTATGGACACCGTCTTGCTGAATCACTCGTTTATCATCGTCGGCTGAGAGAGCCACCTTGTTGACTTCTTCGGTGTAGATTTCGTGAAGGTGGGATCGAATGACATTCATCTTTCTCGATTGTTCTCGTTTGGTGAACAAGCAGTCTCTGTAATCTTCGTGAGTGATAGATTTCTTGACGACGTTCTTCTTAACACTTTTACATTTCTTATGGTCTACTCCAGCCATCTTGTACGAATACAGTTTCGATCTTAAACCTACGAACTCTTCGATCTTTTTTTACGGCCGCTTCATCTTTAAACATACCAATAACCTTTTTATTGATACCAGTTTCTATCCCGGATGGATGGTCCTTAGGATAGTCGCTAGTGTCGAACCTGCTTCTAATGTCAGGCGCTATATCGGCGTAGAAGTCTTCGGTCTTAATTTCATAAGCTAGAAAATCCGTATCCGTAAAAAGTAACTTTGCTCTATCTTCGTACTTTTTCTTGATGTAATTATAATGAAAATCGTACATGATCGTCTTACTCAAATCTAAAATACACATACCGAGATATATAGGTTTGTTGTAATATAGTTTCGTACGTTTCATATGAATGGCGATTAGGTTTTCATCAAAAATAGTTCGAGCGTCGTAGCTCGTTTTCGCCGCTAGTTTTATAGCTTGCTTCTCGCTGGAAACTAGTTTTATGTCTACTCGAGATTCTATATTTTCACACGTCTTCCCAAAACACACTATTATTCATTAGTTTGAAAAAGTCTTTCTCGAAATCGTTGGTGGCTCTGGTCCTCAGGTTGGTATTTAGATCGATATATTTTTTCAGCCAGGCACTTTCTTCAAACTTAATTCCACGATGAATTTTGGTTATCTTCAAGCCTAGGCTTTCGTACAGCTTTAAATTTTCGTAATGGACTATGTACTTTACTTTATCGTTCAGGTTTGGAATGAGTTTAGGCACAGTTGAAGATTCGGGTGTAATATTCTCAGGGGCAAGAGGGTAGTCGTTGTGAAGATCGTGTAAATCTCTTCGATATTCCAGGTCCACTTCTAATATACTCGGCGTTGATCTCCAGTCGTTTAGCTCATCATTACCCATCCACTGGAACCCGTGAGTTGGTAGATTCTTACACATAGCCCATCCGTACAAATTGTTAGCGTCTAAATAGGTTATAAATGATGAAGGCTTGCTGTCATCAAACGAGGGCATGTACTTATTGTTCGCCTGCCCGTAACGATGTGAAATTGTGCTAACACCACCTCTTATCCCGTGTTTAACCATTAGTATCATATCGTAATCGCTCAACAACTCCAACTCTACTCCAGTCAACTTTAATGCGGCGTCCCAAGCAAGACCCGGAGAAGTATAATACCAAGCGGGATCTAGACCATAGTTCTCGCAGCACACGTCTCTAAAATTCTCAAACACGTCGGCGAGCAGGAGAACATCGGACAGGTTATATAAATCGTGGTATTCTCTAAACGTTTTAAATCCGAATTCGTTCCATACCGCCCGTGCATGGTTGTAGTCTTCATCGCTAATGTCCGAGTCGTTAAGTCTCGAATAGAATGCCGACTTTGGTGGTAGTTCTGTTTCGTTCAGTCGATCGATGGAATCAACGTAATCGTAAGCATACGCTCCTTTTCTAAACAAGAGATCGAGCTGATTACCAGAGTAGTGCTTGCTTATATTTTTACACTGGTCTTTGCTTAGGTTCCTCGATAAAGCGTCGAGACTCGAAGCCATAAATCGAAAACTATCGATGAATCGTAATTCACGTTTAACCTCTACTTCCTTGTCTTCTCTACCCACAAACTTATCAACTACAACTTCTCTGCTAAATGAGATGTACTTTTCTTCGTTGCAAGGAATGCAGTTAATCTTTTCGTTATCATCGCCTCGTAGTTTCTTTACGAATAAATGACTGTCGTATCCGGATAAATTATGTAGCAGTACCGGGATAAACTTAGGGACTCTGTAACGTAGATTACAAATGTTATGAGCGGCCCCTCTATATTTTCCAGTTAAATGACAGTGGTCTCGAACTCGGTCATCGCCTAGTTCGCCTTCGCAAATGTGGCAAACAGTAGCCGAGTTGTATAGCTCCTTATCTTCCTTCCCGAATATCATGTCTTTTGGAAATTTAAATCGCTTGTAAATATCTTTTATATCGTCTATAAGAGTGTCTATAAATATCTGCGCTACATCATCGTCTTCGTTCTTCGCCGTGAACATTACGGGGGCTTTCGAATATAAGTCATCGTCGAAACATTTTATGTAATAACAGAAAGAACTTGGGACGTGTTTTTGGTATTTGTTGGTGTAGGACGTGTTAGGATCTGGTTGACAAGTGTCTATAGGTTTAATAAAACTTTCGAAATCGGCGTACACTACGAAGGGGACTCTCATCTTTCTATAATAATTTTTAAAACTCAACATAGTTCCCGGTTCTGGAAGTTCTATCTTTTGAGCGTCGTGTTGGGAACAGTACTCGATGTGTCTAGTAAGGTATTCTATTCGTGTATAACCGGTTAAACATCTTTTGCAATAGTACATCGAACTATGGTTATGTTCCGTTCGTGTCGACATCAATCTGTTAAAGTTCTTTATCCAACAATAATGCTTCTTTTCTCCGTCAGAAATGAGTAATAGATCCACACACCGATCGGTCTCGTGCTTTGATAAATATAGTGGGAACAGGTTAACATCTTTCTCATAACCAAAAACATTAATACTAACATTATTATTCCTCTCAAACTTACTTATCACGTTAGCATCCGCTGCTACTGGGAATTCGATGCTGGACCAATTAAGTTCCTCAGACTGCTTGATTAATTATTTCGTAATTCTTTCCGAATCTCTCACAACAGGGTTTAAGGCTCTCGTTACACACCACTTGAAACATTCTTCGTCTTCGTTCTTCATATTAATAATTCCCTTTTTACTCGCCAAACATTTCGGTAGTGGAATGTAAGAACTACCTTTCAGCGGTTTATAAACAACCGTGTTGATTTCTAATTTTTGAACCGCTCTAAGTCGCCAATTGCTGCCGCGCATCTGGAAGGTAGCCATCGACTCAATAATTTTATCTTTCGCGTTGTTATAAATTTCGTTTACATCGGTGGAGTCTAGAATCACCTCAGTCCTTGAAACGAATGGAAAATCCTTAGCATTTACTTCTCCAGTCTTCATGTCAACACGCTCCATTGTGCAGGTAAGGACAAAGTTGGTCTTTGTCTGACGAATTTTTAACAACAAGTCGACCGCCTGTGCTCGAACGGTGTTAAGAAAAGATGTGGCATCAATACCCTTAGCTCCCTCGACCGTGTATTGTTTCGTGAAGCCCTTGATGGCTGAAGCCGTTTGATGAATTTCAAACTTTGGTTTATTTATTAGCTTCCTAAAATATGAAGTAATTTTTGTTCGCATTACCCCAAAGTTCTCCTTTACGATTTTCATTGGTTGCTTAGGTATGTTCCTTTCAATCACCTTAGCACACGTTTTAATCGCTGACATAGTTTTGTCGTATACTTTTCGTGCTATTGAGGGTGCTTGTGTTGGGGTTTCAACCTGCAAAGGTGCAAAATGTGAGGGGATTAGTGTTTGAGCCTCGTTAGCTTCAATTTTAGCGATCAACTCCGCTTTCCGCAGTCTCGTATATCCAACCAAGCCGCTCTGCTTGGCGATTTTTCTTAATTCAATAACAGTTTTCTTCGAGTATTCCATTTTATATTGGGGTTGTGTTCCTTTAAGCTGTTTTAAGAAAATATTTTCATACATTTTATATATGCACAACGGATTAGCGTGTACGAAGTTAACGGTTGATTCTATTTTGACCCATATCTATAGCTTCGTACACGAAGGAGATTTGTCAACCTATAGCAAAGGTTAGTAGGCGAGTTTGAACCTAGTAGGTAGGGGATTCGATCCCTATATTGGTCAAAATCGCTAGCTGCCGATCTTATCCTCCACTCATGTGGTCTTTCATTTGATGAAATTATTGAGCAAACAGCTCTGGTGTAGGCCTAAGACGCAAATAAAGAAGACACAGCATCCCACTATAATGCAAATTATCTCTTGATGTGTCTAACAAGCAGATAAAATCAGTCTTGTTGTCCTTGAGACCAAGGTCTTGGTCTCGAGTGCACTCGAGTTTGCTATTAAAAGTCTTGGTCTTGGTTTTGATACCAAAAATCTTGGTCTTGGTCTTGTCTTAAGGTTCGAAGTCTTGGTCTAAGACCAAAACCGAGACTGTCAAAATGCACAGTCATTTAACAAAACCCAAGAATTAAAAAAAATATCAAAGAATTACTAATACTATTTCTTTAGTATTTGCATGTCAGCAGCAAAAGTTATGCTGTATCTGGAGGCCCGGTCGAGGCTTGTTTCAAAAGCCAGAGATGATTTTTAAGATGTATGTGTTGATTAGGCCTATATTGCTTTTGTTTTAAAGGTCCCATATGATGAGTACCTTCAAAAGAACTTACCAACTGTTTTCTTGAACTGTTTGTTTTACATTTTGACCACTTTCGATTGGATGATTTCAGAAGTAGATAGTATAGAGTATTTGCAAGACCAAATAACGGTTCTGTCAGCTGATTGGATTCGTACAGCTTCTGAATATGTTCTATTGCTGCATGTGAACGACTCCAGATCCAAACAAGCACAGCCTTCCTGTTCAGTTCCGAGTTGAGAATTTCTATGCCTTCATCCTCAAGTTGACTGATGTGCTTATCATTTTTGAAGTGACCTTGCTTTGGTTCTATTTTGAAGCTCTTTGATATTTTGATGTAGTTGTGTTTCTACGGACGTTGCACCCTTTGGACCGCGATTTCGCATTCTGACATTTGTTATTACCCCTACAATTAGTAAAAACGTATTTCAAATGACGAACTAATTTCATAGAGGTTATTTCAGTTAACCGCCGTTGACTGATATCAATTATAATCAAGTTACGAAGTGAAATAAAGTAGGCCTACATTCCTTAGGTTGTAGGAATACGTGACAAGTTCGGTTTTAGGGCTCATTTAATCACCTCAAATTGTACATTAAATTTTGCTATTGAATCCAGAAATATGCAATGTACATTGTCGTACCGAACACGGATATGCTTTTCAAAGAAAATATTATCACTGATCAGTTATTTAATATGCGTCAATTTTTCAATTCGCGTAAAAATGCAAGTGCCAGAAGAGGACGATGATCATAAATTTGACTTTGCAGGATGACGTGTCCGTGGAAAGCAAAGTAGCTCTATGCCAGATCACGAAGTGCCTTGGATCAGTACGGTCAATTTCAAGTTCAACATATTTAGTTAATACATAACTATGTGTTAAAGAACTTTTTATCTTACCCTCTTATACGCCAGCTTACTTACGCTTCAACCAGGACTAAGGTTTTTCAGTGTAAATTACTTTCCTCATTGTGGCCATTAATAGAATCAGAATTGTTTTATAACGTTCCTTCAGAATTTCAAGTGACCCTAGAAGCAGGGGCGTCTATTTCCCCTAAGTCATTGGAGCAACGTTCCTTTACCCCTCTTCTTCCCCCACCCCGTTCCTTCCCCCCAAATGGTGGCACACACACTGACAGATCCCTCCATATTTCTTGGATGGAGCATTTGTTCCAAGGTTTCTATGGTGTAGACCCTCTGCCTAGAAGTGTTTTATTATGAACTGGTTTTATAAAGTTATAGTACATAGTTCCGGTATCATAAGAATTTTCCAGATGCTTTCACCATTTGTATTGGAGCTGTGATAATAAAAAAAATACATTGACCAGTACATAACACAATAAGTCATTACTAATTAAAAAAATTCATTATGACTTCATGCAATTCGATGTAAATACATATATAACAGTACAGTTCTAAAGCAATTTATGTCAATGATGAGCCTTTGAATAAAACTTCGACTGCAAACCTCCTCCGCTTTCCATGATCCTTGCCACTGCCACTTGGTTCGTTTGTCGAAGACACTTCATAAAACTTGAAAAAAAATTCTCGTCGAAGGATCTCATGATGTAGCCTACAAAAGTTCGGCGGTCATATCTCGGCATGAACGTTGTTGTTGAATGAAGTGACTTTATTCTCACGTTATGCAGTTGTGACATACCAGCAAATGATTTAACTCCTCATTTGGTTGAATATTTGCTAAGAGATAATTTCGATTGTTTCTAATGATTGTAGATCTTTTCTTAGTTTTTCCATAGAAATCTAAAAGTATCAAAATATCACTACTTTTGAATAAAGTCATAAAGTATCTCCAGCAGAACATGTTTGCTCGAATTGTATGAGAAACCTCTGCGACTGCTGACTTTGGATTAGATAGACGTGACGAAGTTGAAGATAGTTCTATAAAAGAAATGCTTCTGCTATCTTTCTGTTGAAAGCTATCCATCAGACTGCAGACTCTTTCTGTAGAAATATCTTTATTATCATTCACTACGAATGTCTTTATTATCATTCGCTACGAATGTCTCTCTACAGACATAGTTTCACTAGCAGATTATAGTTCAGTTGCACAGACGATGAGATTACTACAAGAACTTCTATTCTAACTCTTAATAAGAAGTATGCCTATAGTGTCTGCTTAACCTAGACATGTCAGCTAATACAGAATGCGCAGTCTAAGCTTCATTCTGCCTCGACCGACCGCTGACCGCTGACTCTTCTGAACGACCTCCAGACTGCCTCTGCCTGACTCTACTGAATTACCATCTAAGTTATTCAGAGGTCTGTGGTAAAGGTACATCTTGATTGGTTCGTCCCCTGTAGGCCCGTACCTTAGATCCCTTAGATTGGCATTACATGTCTACTGGCAAGGTTGTCCTTAGTTAAATCTACATAATTATTCTTGGCCAATGGAAGACTCATCCTGCGTGGGTGGTTCATCTTCCCAGAAACTTCCAGAGAATGTTCATATGTTGAATCATCTGTCTTCTTGACTAGAAGTTGGACTGGTGGATGCAGTTAATCTTAATCTAAAGATGTCATCACAACATGCTATTTCTATCCCTGTAGGAGCCTCGGTGTCTAGACACTTATCTGTACTTCTCAGTTTGAACTAATAAAGAAGATTATTATTATAATTACTTTACATACGTAAATGTAACTCTGTTATAGTTCTATTCGAAAAACAACATTCAAGCCAGAGACGCCTATATAAAATGCATCAAAATTCAAAACCGTGGTGCTAACGCTATAGCCCATTTTGGCAAAATATTTCTAAGATGTCTGTCTTGTTTAGAGGCAAAAACCTCATCTATTTTTCACACACAAAAGATGCAAATATAGATTACATACCAGGGTAGTTATTTCCTTAACCGAGACAATACATTGTGGGTCGCCGAGCAGTGGTCGCTGTAAAGTGACACCGAGACGCAAACGCTATTATTCTAGAAGATAACATCAATGATTTGAATATTTCGATTAATTGCTACTGTCACCCCGATATACATATATAATTATCTTCTTTACTGGTTTTCTTCATGTACCTTTATTTTACTTTATCATACTCACCTGCTTCTCTAAGTATCATATGACCGGTCGGTCGGTCGGTCGACCGATCGCCCGACCTGTCGGTCAGAACAGGCGCCCTGTGTTGTACAGAGGCAGTGAGGAAATCCTACCTTCCTCACCCTGAAAAGAAGGGACTAGGGTTGTATAGCCGGCTTCCCAGAAAAGAGCAAAAACTCACAACATAAGAAGAGCTTTAGCAATATTATGGTGGCAAACGTACCTGAATACAGCCAAGAAAGAATCAAGAAGGAGCAAAGGCGTAATTTGTGTGGGGTACGAGGGGTACCCGTACCTCAACTTTTTAGACTGGGGGTACGGGTATCCCCACTTTTTTAACAATGCGAATCAATATTTTATTATTGAGATAAACAAGAGATCGCAGTCTCCCACTTGCTTCGTGTATGCAAGAAACTGGTAATCCCCACTTTTAGACCAAAGTTACGCCCCTGAGAAGGAGACAACTCAGACAAAGTTCACGAAGGACCTTACAGCATCTTCAAACCGGGTGAGTCCTCTCCAAACAGTATATATATATATATATATATATATATATATATATATATATATATAATTATGTGCGTAATGTCTATATCTACCTATTACCTGCGTATACCTACTGCCAACAAACCTACCGAATACATATCCACCTGTCTTCCAAATAATGTGTATAGGGCTATTTATTTAGTTAAATTCATCACATAAGCTAGACACAGGACCTTTTAGGAACCGTACAACGGTGTTGAAGCACAACTATTTCGAAAGATCGAACAGGTACGACAGAAAGGCTGAATTAAAATGTGTTTTAAGCTCCTTTTGACTGAACTATGCACAATTTTATGGGAAATGGTTGCAAAAGGACGATTCCATGCACGCGGTAACATAGTGATTTCATTCGGATTACCTTCAGCTTCTGAGGTTGCTTGCGACGTCATGGCTTTCTTCTCGAAAACAAAGAAAATTAAATTTCGTTGTTTAATAGGCTGAAATTGAAAGCGTTGCTGCGTACCTTTGAAAGTAACTTACTGAGCAATAGTGATCTTTTTTCGACATGGCGATTCAAGGTCCATATTGTATTTGTCGATAGTGCGGTAGCACCTTGAAAGGTTCTTGAAGCACCGCCAATAAATGTCTTGGTACATAATTAATCTGCAAATGTGGTTTATACAGTGTGATTCTCCTTACAGATTTTATTTTAGTTACAGTTACAGTTATAGTTAATGGTTTTTCATTTTAGTTATAGTTACAGTTATAGTTAATATTATTTTTTAGTTACAGTTATAGTTATCGTTAACGAAATCATTTTGCTTTCGTTAACGAAAACATTTTCGTTACCGTTATCGTTAATGAAAATCACACTGAATTATGAAGACGTGTTACACAATAATTTGCTTAGAGCTTTGACGAATGGGTGCATTCAGCTTCATGAATACACAGCGCTCCATATTCACCGACATCCAAGGCGAACATAGGAATCATTTTGCTTTCGTTAACGGGTGTATTTTTCACGTTCTCACGTTAGTTGATATTGCACTTTTTTATTCGTAATAACGAAAATAGCAATGAATTTTCGTTAGTGTTATTTTCGTTATAGTTATAGTTATAGTTAATGATATTTTTTAGTTATAGTTATAGTTATCGTTAACGAAATCATTTTTTGTTCGTTAACGAACATTTTCGTTATCGTTAACGTTAACGAGAATCACACTGGGTTTATATATGTTTGTCTCTGAATCTGATTGGAGTTAACATAGGCGTAGACTCTGGGGGGTCAGCCGGGGCACGTGCCCCACCAATAATTGAGGAGCCGGGGCAATGCCCCCCCAATAATCGAGGAGTATTTCTTCAAATATTAAAATATTATGTTTCAATATAGAGGTCAGGGGTCAGCCGGGGCACGTGCCCCACCAATAATTGAGGAGCCGGGACAATGCCCCCAATAATCGAGATGAGTATTTCTTCAAATATTAAAATATTATGTTTCAAGATAGACAAATTTCTTCAGAAACAGAAAAACAGAGACAAAGAACTGAAATACTATCAGAAATTCATAATGAAAACAAAGATTTATTTTTTTCTTCAATATCTTCAATTTAGAACAACTTACATGTACACAAAAAGCACTCATTTCATATGCATAACGTAACACTGGAAGCCTCTGAGGCTCGCTGATTGTCCAGACCAAAGGTGAAAAGAGCTTTTTTCGGTTTTTGGTTTAAAAACACAAGAAAAGGCAAACCACAAAACATTTTTTTTTAAATTTGTGTTCTTATTCTTGTAGAAGTTATTTTAATAACATTGATTTAATGATTTTTAATTTTCGAAAATCGCAACTGAATTAAACTGAGTTGGAGCTCTTGTTCATACCAATTTCATGATTTTTGTGATCCAAAACCGAAAAATAAAAAAAAACAAATAAGCAAAACAAGAAAAACCATAAAAACGAAAGAAAACGAAAAAAACACACAAAAAACAATTTTTCATCTTAAAAAACTTGTTTTTTTTGCACTTCTGGTCCAGACCCCATGCCCCACCAATATTTTGGACAAGTTTACGCCAGTGGGAGTTAATGATATAAAATGTAGGATCCGTGTCTCAGAACATATTTTACGCTAACAACCATCAATGGATCAGCCCTCATGCCTGGAATAGGCCTACAGCGACTGTCATTTGACAGATTTATGCGTGCCGAGCGATGAGCAGAACAGGGCTGGGCAAGCTTAGGCCTGTAATTTATGTAAATTTTATCTTTGCCTTAATAGCAAGGTGCGTGATCTCTTGATCGTCACTGTAGATTATAATATGTGCAATTGAAGTTTACGTTATACCTCGCTAAAATAGACTGCTGAGATTCGATGGTCAATATTCAGACTGATAAGCCTACGACGGTACGTAAAAGCGGCATTTCAGAATAGAAAATCGAGAACAACTGTTGTGCTAGAATGCTGCGATGTTTGTTCCTTTGCACACCGTCCTGACGAGTTTGTGAATGATATTATAGGAAAGTGTTTTGGGTTTGATGCTCGTCCTAACCGCAAGGCACGACCACTTTTGTGGACACGCGTCAAACGTCACATTTGCATGTATTGCATTAGCGATTAACATGTTTTGCTTTGAGGAAATAAATATTTAATGGTTGTGCTTATTAATTTGTTTCTACCGTTATTTGTTTCATTTTCACCCAATTGTGTGGATGAAAGGTAAATTCTTGGAGGTTAATTGGTAAACCCTTCAAGTAAAATTATCCAAGGGCAGTAGGCCTACATTGTTAAATAGTCCCAGCAAAATTGTTTTTGGGTCGTCAACAAAATGCCAGTTGTATTATCATTCAAGTATCATTTCCGTCTTACTTACTGTTGTTTTAACTGAAAATGAACAATGTATTGTATAGTAAGTGATCGAGTTAGAAATCTTTGGCCAACTCCCATTTTAACAAACAGATATTAAACTCATGACGTCGTTCAGTATTAGGGAATCACTCAATGTAGCAAGTTTTAATTAGGGGCAAGTAATGGACAATTGTAACTCCAGGACTTTGTGTAAAGGGAGATTTGTCGGCGGAAAGAGACAAGACCGCTCTTTGAAAGAGGAATGACAGAGAATATTGTGTGCGGTGCATGATAAGCTGCAGATAACAAGTGGGTCTGAATATAATCATTCATACTGAAAATTTGATATAGCGCCTCTTCAAATTACCTACTCAGAGGCGCAATAATAGAGCTGTGGCTAGCCAGAGTTCAAACGACGGAGGCGCCACTCACGTTATCACGAATGGCTATCGCAGTTTCTTGTTAAAATTTGAAGTGTTCTGAGAACAATGAACCGATTTATGCCGACATCCATTTCGACAACAATCGACGCAGCCGACGGCCACTGGAGATGATAGAAAAACGATCAAGTTGGAGGCGCCAACGTTCAACGATGATCTACGAAATGACGGATTCCACAGCTGCAATACAAGTCTTGTTAAAGAGAAAATTATTAGCACTGATGGAGTTATACTAAAACCGGCAGAATATCATCGGAACAAGCGAAGATTAAAACCGATAGCTTAACAAATTTAATTTCGATGTTCCTATCCTAAGCTTTCACGCTTTTATAAGACCAAGCCAGGCATTGAGGTATTCCACAGGGCTCGAAAGCACTGGCGTCAACCTCTGTAAAGCCGCCACTCTGCACCACCGGGCATTATCTAAATTGCAGTACCTGCCAATCTGCCCAGTGACACATATGACAGCCTGAACATTCTCTTAGATCCACACGTAGTATCCCTTCAGCGGAGAAACGTCGTCCTTCACGGACTTGACTGTTGAGGGATATCTGGGTACAACGTCTATCACCTTGGATGTGCGAAGGTTTCTGTGTTGCGAGCCTCATCGTCTGTCTCCGTTTCTCTTCTACGATTCTACTTGACCCAGAAACTCTGAGCATGACGTCTACAGTAGGCCTACTATCAACACTGGATGGGAATGTGTCAGTTGGAATTTGCGTGTTTGCGGGAACCTTGATTGGTGACCCTTAAAGTCATCTGAACCGTGTTCGCATATCGAGTAGCTTCTTAATGACCTTAGCACCACTTAAGCAAGTGCAGGCAACGTTGGTGTGAGAGGACTTAAAGGCCTAGTGGTAAATATAGCTGGATACAAAAATCTACATATAATTATATAGTGTTACGATTCAGGGATTTAGACATAGAGTAGAAGATTAGGGATTTTAAAACTTGCATATATAATGTGCAGAGGACGGTTGCGAAGAGATTTATAGAGATATAGTAAAACAAAGTGACCGGAGATATCGAATATACTGTAAACTTATTTAACTTAGTGAAAGTTTGTGCGAACTGAAAATTCTAGTCTGTCTGTTGGAGTCACCTTAAGATCCGACCTTCGTATGACTTCGCACGTTAAGTCTATAGCCTACTTGCTGTGGGTTCTTCCTCTATGTATGCACTGAATGTGCTCCGATCACATGGTCTCTCAGTGTCTGCTACCCAAGCTGTTGCCAAAGCTACTACCATTGCTAACCTTATGTATGCCTCGCCGGCCTGGTGGGGATATACCAGAGCAGCTGAACGCGACAGGATTGAAGTAGTTTAGTTAAAAACATAGTTTAACTAATATTTGTTAGTTGCTAAATAAAAAGTTTAACTAACAAAATCAGCAACTGCGCAACTACTTTCCGCAATAAACACTAATGAAAGACATGTATTACGCCATCTGTTCCCCCCCCCCTAGTCGACCCAGTGGCCGTGTAGGGTGAACTAATACAAAGTCGGACACCTTTTGCTCTGACCGAGGCTGAACCGTAATGCAATGTCATATTTACATGATGTAAAGTTTATTATATAGCCTATCATCTCATTCAACTAATCGAATCAGTTAAACCTGGCCAATTTCATATAAACTCGGGCAGGAGTGTGGTAAGTACAGTGAGCTGACTAAATTTGACTTTTTGATTTTTCGACTAAAGTTGGACACTTTGTTTGGTAAAGTTGGACAATAATGTCCTAGTACATCCTTAGCCTATTGTGTTAAAGTTGGGCAATCAGGCTAGGCTAAACTGACAGATTTTCATCAAGTTAAATAAAAAATTTAATGGTAAAATAACACTGAACAATAAAATAACTGAAACAAATCCAATCAAAGACCATTAGGCCTACCTACATCTATTACAAAAATTGAACATAGTTAACTTCTAATGAAACCCACTTTCCTCTCAATTCCAAATACGGGAAGGAATATCCTTAATTCCTAGTCTGACAAGTAACTCAGAATAGTCATGAAACCATTTAGAAACAATGACTTCATTCATGCCAGAGGCACACACAACAAACAATGCTTCAGGTGTACGCACAAGTAAGGTGTCGTTGCATGAAACCACGAAACCAGTAATAGCTTGCACACTGTTTATGACTAAACCAAGCAGTCCATTCTTTAACTGCAAACTGGTAAGCCAGTGACTGAACTTCCTTTTCGCCTAATGGAAAACCAGCTGATGACATATTTCGTATCAGTTTCACAAGTTCTTCCTCATCACTTTCTGAAAGAACTGTCTTCCTACCAGAAGAATGTTTGAAACCTTAAACTTTGCCTTTAATTCTGTCACATAGAGTTGACTTTGGGATTCTCCACGTTCATGCTAATGTTCTTATTTCCGTTTTTATTGGGTTCGAAATTCTTCTATTGCTAATTTTATTTTTTCTTCACTCCATCTGTTCAACTGCTTTGACATTCCTGTTTGCACGTTCAACTGGATAATGGATTTCTGATTTGCCAGCTGGCGTTTTCCATGACTTCCTATTTTTTTTATCGTTTCGCATGTACTTCTAACATTTAGAATTCTAGCCATGGTTTGTTACTAATTTCCATAGGCTAGTAGTCGTTAAAAAAACAAATCAATATTAAACATTAGCGTGGACCTCATTTTGACAAAGTCGGACACACATCAGCTGGGTTGAACAATTTCGTCCGACTTTGACACAAGCCTAGCCTATGTGGCAAAGTTGGACAACAAACAGCTCCAGTTTCAACCGTGAGACTAGTTCAATATCGCTCAAACGAGTTACGCAAAACAGGTACCATAATGTTATCTATATCATAAAAATTCAAACTCTTCCGCTTTAGCAATTAAAATTATCATAAACCCTTAGCAGTGAATGAAGGAATTCACTATGTCAGCCTTTAAAATTCAGAAAATTCGACATACAACAAAAACGGTCAACTTCTTTAAAATTTTGAGAACAATCATTTGAAGGTTATTAAGTTTCATTCACTAGATGGACAATAAAATTAACTATACTGCCGCCTGTAGGTCGAAGTCTCGGCTGCGTGGCAGGCTGCTACAAAATTTGTCCGAGATTGCCTGATGTCCGACTTTGTATTAGTTCACCCTACTCCGCCCTCGTCCTCATGACCAACAACTCAACGCGTACATACTTATTAACACTGGTGTTACCCAGGGTCCGATTTGTCAAAAAAGAAGCAGGGGGTCGGAAACCTATATAAAAAATGACTAAGCCGAAAACACTGGCGGCAATCTTGTTTCACATGTAGGGGGGGGGCACGGGTAACTTTTGAACTGATCTGGTAAAACAACAGGTTTTCAGTAGGAGTTTTAGCTAAAATAACCTACTAATAACAACAGAGCCGGTTTTAGGGTGGTCGGCCCATGGGCGCCCAATATGGTGGGGCTCTTTCTGCAGCGGATTTGTTGCCTTTGTTGATGCGCAGTCTTCAACAGGGACAACCCGCATACCAACAGTTATAACATGTCATACTGACTCATACAGGCAAGGTGCTAAAGGCAATGTTTAAAATTTTTAATTTATTGTTTTTTTAAATGTAGGGGCTACAAAAATGAAAATAAATTAGGAAGATCATTTTGCTTATAAATAAAGTGTCTTCTATTATATTCATAGGTGTGCAATAATTTCTCAAATACAAAACAAAATGAAAGCTTTAAGATTCTTAGCCAGTTTTTAGTAGAAGTTGTTGATACAGACAAACAAAGAAATTTAAACTATTGGTAAGCGGGACCTCCAAACTAAAAGCAGATAGCTTGAGTCAGTTAATTAGGTCAGTTAGGTCTAAATTTTAATAGGCCCAATAGAGACTCTGCACGCTTTTCTATTGGTAAAGTCATCAATAAACTGATTAAAGTCCAATTGAATATCACTATTATATGCTCAACACTGCAAGATGGATGAGTCACTCATGTGTCATACTTGTGCGAAGCCTATTCTTTGGCCTAATTATCTTCATCTTAGACAGTGAGCGTTCAGCACTACAGTTGTGACCATGATCACCAAGTAGGCCTACATTCTTGCCATAATTTCCACATTTGGAAATGAACTTTTAACACCTTTGTCGAGAATTGGTACATGAACTGCTCCTGACTTATGTTGAGGCCTGTGCTACATGTATTGTTTTTACACATTTTGACAAAATAAGAAAACTGCATGAGCTCATTGCCACAGCTTTCATGAGCTCATTGCCAAGGGTTTCATCGAGGTCATCGCCCTATATTGCTACAAGATTTTTCGCTGAGTTGTGTAAGTCTTCATCACTACATGATTCAATCCTAGATAGAAAACCAAACCTTGAGCAGAGTAGTTCGTATGGTGCTAGTCTTCTTGTCAACTCGGTTGTGAATTGATCAACGATGGGCAGACAAGTGTCAATCTGAAACTTCTCTGAAGCAGAGTGTGCAGATTCTGGCGCTCGACCATAATCCAATGCTAGGAGATTGCGTTTTGATGACGTGTTCTTGTTGATCTTATTCTGCTGTTCCACTACGGTGTGAGACCCGACTCACCGGGAACGTTGTTGAACTGGCGGTTGTTCGACAACTGCAGTATCACCAGTGACACCAGGCTCAAATGAGCCTGCATTTTAGCCATCGTCCACGTGAGAGCAGATGTACTTATACATGTAGCTGTTGCATAAGGAAAGCAGCAATAGGAGGCGTCTTTGCAAGTACTCTGTCATTTTGATATGTGTTTTTTTCTTTACTTAACTTGTGTTTTTGAGAGCCACTAGGCCGATTAGTGCCTTATGTCGATCTAAATTTCGATTTATATCTGTCGGCTGAAATTACAGAGACTCTTCAAATTATATCATGTAATACTGATTTGCAAATTCAAACTGTATGATACAAAGGTCGAATCCTATTAGACTGCGTGCCTCAAAGCCACTATCAGCACAGAAATGACAGCCTACAGCAGCTGTGGACTGCCATAGATGTGAATTGTAAGTCACTCGAGGTCAAAAGCGCCAGCGAGTGCTGGATCTCAGACAGCATACCACGGAAGACCTTTACCTCACAACTGCATGCTAGTGGCTTTGGAGCTGATATGCCTGAGGCTGCTGGCTTGAGCACGGGCCCCTGTCCATTCGTTGTCTGCTGGATGTGGACCGAGCCCTTAAGGTCATGACCTGTGAAATATCTCGCACCCTGCTTCTGCCTACATCCGTAGACGACCTCAGTTTGAGTTAAAAGTAAGATAATCTGTCAACAGCTGTAGATACCAAGTTGTTGTATTGTCTCAGAGCCTTCAAAGGATAACCTAATCCTTGAAAAGTATATCACAGTATCAGCCTACACGAGGGTACCGACTGGATAATGAATAATTACTGAAAGGTGACAAGGCAGTATTGGAGTCTTTTGGTTTACAACTGTGGCTAACGAATTTGAGGGGGTTAGGCCGACCCCCCGGGGGTCGGCCAAAGACTAGAAGCATGGGGGTCAAAGAAAGAAGCAGGGGGTCCAACCCCTCTGACCACCCCGACAAATCGGACACTGGTGTTACCTCTGCATAAAATACAGTATGAAGTAAGGCGCAGTGTAAGTAATGACATTGTTTTTTTTATCTTTTTCTATTCTTTATATGAGTTGAATGTAGCAAAGATTTGAATTACAGGCTACATCAGTAAAAAATGAATAGTCTATTAGTCACTACATGCTTCACTGAGGTGAAACTGAAAGAAGACAAAAGCAAGTGTAAGAACTTCAGTGTAAAATGTCAATTTTGTGTGAATAAAAGGATCTCTGGAAGTATTACGTCTACAACCAACTTTATGAACCACATCGAAGTCTGACGAAACACTTGATCACCTTCTTTTCTTACGATCCAGATACAAATTTGACAGTGATCTTGCTGTTACTGATTATTATTGTCACGAGTAACTGGTTTTATTAGTAATTACTCAAGTTCAGTTATCTGCACTGCATTGCACGATGCATCATTGTTTCCATTAGCAACTTTTCTGGTTGAACTGTAGCAGGATATTATATAGTACATTAGTACACATTAGACAGTTTGAAAGTGAAACTGTCATTGACGCTCTGCAATCTGCATTATTGTAGTTCACTTAACCTCTGTTATTGTGAAAATGTCTGTCATAAAAAGTTTGAGAAAAGTTGCAAAAATTTTAACTAAGTATTTTTAGTTTAGTAAACTTATTTCTACAATCAGTTGCCAACTTTAGTTAAGCTATTTTATTTTAGTTGAAAAATAGTATGTTTAACTAAAAAATTAGCTTAGTGCCCATCACTGAATACTTACTACAGTTTGTAAAAATATTATATACTAGAGTAATTGCCCGTCATATTCAACAGGTTGATAAAGAAAAGGAATGTATCAATTATTAATAGGAAGAGAAAAGAATTAACCAAGTCTTTTGTGCCTTCGTTCCTTCCGTCCATCCATCCCTCCCTCCCTCTCTGTCTATATGACCGCTTTGGTCTACTTGGCACGAAGGCTTTCCCTCCATCCCTCCCTGTCTATCAGTCTATCCCTCCATCCATTGGCTTCTTATTCATCAAAGAATTAGTTTCAAATCGGTGCTCATAGTTGATAAAACTTTGAACTCTGACCATAAACAGTTCTTAAAATCAGTTCTTATTCCCCATACTTATCATTATTGAACGAGGTCATCTGATTATAAATCTGTTTTTTTTAGCTTTTTCGGTCGCTGGACCTACTTTTTGGAACTCACTCCCTGTGGCTGTACGTTTTGTGTCTCACTCACTCCCTGTGACTGTCGTTTGTGTCTTTTTGCTCTCAACTGAAACATACCTCTTTCAAATTGCTTATCCACCAAAGTCTTACGGACTGATCTTCTGGATATTGACCTGGTTACGACTTGGTTTTGGTATGCTATCGTTTAATGTCTTGTGCATTAGATACCGGCGCAACAGAAGTTACTAGGCTAATTACAGTTACACCGGCTGTGGACTGAAAGGAATTTCAGAACGACCATTATCCATGATACATTACTCGACTTGTTGACAGCTGCATGTCACAATCTGGGCAGGTTCATATATCTTGCCTGCCCTTGCAAGGGGGTATTAATTAATTAATTTTAAGTCTTTAGGCTCGTCTCTCGTCGGGCACCTGTCGTTTGATAAGAGCTCGCTAAGTGCTTGACTAGATTTTTGCTTCCCTATCCTGTTGATCGGAAATGTCGTAATTTTATCTCCTAGTAGCTATGTACATCTGGTGTATCGTTAAAACTAGGACCGTTACATGTACCAACATGGTCAATTAGACCTAGGTTAATAACAAAGATATCGTGTCCGATAAGCACGTCTACTTGCAGCCCTCAGACGACTCCCGTCTTTAATTTTGCGGTCTCTCCCACGTTTTGATGAAGACATATCAATCTCGTAAGTTGAGGTCATTTGGCAAGCCCAAAAGCGCATTGTATTGTAATCTGTTCTATCATGACAGACTGATACCAGCTCCGAATTGATTAAGGTCACTTGTGCTCCTGTATCCCGTAATGCCTCGACAGAAAAGACGTATGCAAACAATGGCACAATAAATCGTTTCTGATAATCAGCAATCCTACCTAGACTCGAATTGTTTAACAAACTTCACTTGTGCATGTTCCTGCATGTGCAAGTAAGATTTAATATAGTTGCGTCATTTGTTCGTTTACCGTAGCCTGAATGCATTGGTCTTGCATTCACGTCTTGTTGTTTCTCGTGGGTCTTATCCTTCTTATTTATGCTATTGGGCGTTTTCCTTTTTCAATGTTTTCCTTTCTGGTCCGAGTTAAAAGTTCTAATACTTATGACTCTGTTTTACTCACTATGACTCAGCTTCCTACTATTCACAATTCAAACCAGCAAATCAGCGTAATCTGCAATTTCAGCAGATGTCCTTGATTTTCAAGCTTTCACAAAATAACTAGTATCGCTAGACTCCTTATTAGTGAAACGCCTCTTCTCAGCTAGCAAATGTTTTTTCTTTGCCTGGATCAGTTTGAACATCATCTGACTTTCACTGAGACTAGATTCGTCCACATCTACTTCCTTTAGTCCATCTTCACTGCCCTTCACATCTACGTATTCTTTCAACCGTCTTATCATTTTCTTCTAAACCTTCCGAATCTATATTTCAGTGTTCTTCCAGTCCCTTCTTTTTTATTTTAGCAAACATTTCAAAGAGTAACCAAGTGTAAATACCTGTACCGATAAATGCAAGCTCTTAAATATTCACTTAACACTAATACAACAATTAAGCTAATAATTATGTTATGATAACTGTATACAATTTTCACTCTACGGCGCTTTGAAACCAAAATATTAATCAGTAACTGTCTCTCTGACGCACAGAACAATTCTCTCATAAACTGCAATAAAGCTACAGTTATATAACGATATGGGGTGCTCGATAGTACAGTGGTTAGCGTCGGGGTTCAAATCTCCGCCAGCGCAGAAGTTTGTTTCGAGATTCTGCTCCACAAGCGCCCCCTATCTAATTCAGCTATAAATGAGTGCACTGACCGTACACTGTCGGCTGAGCCGACGAGTGAGAGGACTCTCATATGCCGAGGCTAAGAAAATGAAGTCGCTAGCACTTCATACCTCGGTGCTAGTTTTAGGACTGCTCTTCTTCTGTATGACGACACCAAGTGACAATTAGCAGTCAACAAAGTGGATATCGCTCACCAGGTCCTCCGCCAGATTTGTTGGATCTGTAGTTCTCTAAGAACCGCTGCATCCAGTTGGAAAGATCTCTGGGAGCTCCAAATTGTTCCTGTGCCACTTGATATTTTGTTCGATTCCTTCTCCAGTGGTTGAAATGGTCTGCTTCGCTGTTTCCACTTCTTCCTTCGCTCGATTCGGTTGAGAGAGGTAGCGTCGTAGTTCTTCCTTGTCTCGTAACCCGAATCTCTTGCTAGCAAAATATACTGAAAGAAACGCTGATCGATGAGGTTTCTTCCAGGATCTTGGGGGCGAGCGATTGTAAAGTTCGGCGGCTAATATTCGGGGGACTTAGCGCGTAGATATCATTATTATCTTGCGAAGAAAAGGAGACGTCTTTAGATATTTGTTTTTTTTATTAAGTCTATGCAGCTTATTAACAGCAGCCACAGTCTAACATAACTTAAAGAGAGTCTGTGATTCGCTTCGGTCAAAGACAGTGCGTGGTGAAACCGTTTACGATATGCACTTTATCGTCGGCTCTCCGATGTTACACGCTTGTCCGTCAGTTATCGAGAATTCTCTTTCTCTCCCTTCGTCTCCTCTTATGCTCTTTTACCTCCATCTGCCACTTTTCCCTCTCGCTGTCTAATTTATGATAGGCTTGGGCATCTTATTACCTACGTCCTGACTCTTTACAGTCCCTCTTCAACATTAACAAAATCAGTGTTGGGTAAACTCAGACAAGAAATGCATTAAATCAAAACTGAACTCATGCACCTCAAAATGAGTTAAAACTCAAACTCAACTCATCCTAAGTGAAATGAGTTAACTCAAACTCAGTTGTTAAATGAGTTAAATCATCAACTCACACGTCTCATACTAGCACGTTCTAATCGAACGTTGTACAAATACACAGTTACCAGGTAATGGTATCATCAGTTTATTATTACTAGTATAACAGTTATTATTATTTATTACTAATGGGATAATGGATAAATCAGGTTATTATTACTAACTCATTGAGTCCAAGTAAACCCCACAGTCCACATGTTTCACATCTCAAACATGACAAGCGCGTATAACCTTCCCATTGAATGCTAATGCACTGCGCGAATTCGAATAATATAGCATAACGTTTTATCGCTAACATGTTCGCGGTTGGTGGTTACGAAAGGATTACGCACTATATATGTATAACAGTATAATGTATATTAATGACTTACCCTCAGATGTCTGACGAAGTTACTGGTAGCCACAGTTGTTCCGCTAAGAGATTTATTAATGCAATTATTGCATTTAGCAACAATTTTTCCATCACGCCTAACTTGTAACAAAAAAATATTTTCCATCAAGAATACACGGTACTTCAGCCATGTTGTTCTTAACTGTTCACAATATAGAAAATATGCAGTGCTTAAACACTGTCCGCCCGTCGCTGCTGGCCGTGTTTACGACCCCCCTGCCGTCACCACTCACCAGTATGGAAAGCCGACGATATAAAAAAAACGGCTTGCTTCAACATAATGTGTGCCGAGTGCCGAAGAGTGAGTTGACTTTAAAATAATTGACAGACTGTTACAACTCAAACTCACAGAAACTATGAATTAAATCAAACTCATAACTCACAGTCTTTAAGGTGAGTTAACTCAAACTCATAAATCACAGCAAGTGAGTTAATTCGTGAGTTTCAGCTCATCTGAGTTAACTCATGCCCAACACTGAACAAAATGTAGTTTAAAGTCAAACAAAACAATTATATCTATGCTAAATCTTTACTTAAACTAGTACCATCATCGTCGAATGTCCATATTTCACTGTACCGCCTAATCCTAAATAACCCTATACCTTCAAGATATCAGCAGACAGCGGTAGATCCTCGCAAAGTATGATCCTCGTTTCGCCAGGCGTGCATATG
>OY744611.1:7382473-7517473 GCA_963556255.1 Allolobophora icterica | reverse complement strand
TATTCTTCTAGGATGGTTCTCAGACCAACTGAAAGATTTGTTGCTGCAATTGCCTCGATCGCATTTTGTTGTTGCACAAGAGACATTCGCATTTCTTTCAGGATTACGAAGTTGGGGAAGGAACCTGTTTCAAAACATTCTGAAACTCTGCCCTCCCGTAGCATTGGGTGATATTTATAGCCAATCATCACCACCATTTTTATCAATATAAAAATAGTCCTACAGATTGCCTTCGTCAGATTGTTCATTTGATGTGTATAAATCTTTATTCGAAGCAGAATCGATAACAATGTCTTCCCTCAGTTGTAATTCTTCGGAAGTTGACTGATCTGCTAGAGCTCTTGTAAAGTTGCGTTACTATCTGAATTACTGTCACTATCCGAGTCACAGTCATTCTCTAGAATATAAGAATCGTCATCACTGCAAATAACTCAACTGCTCGACGCGTCGGGCGTATCTCCAAATATGCTTCTGTCTCTGCCCATATGCGCGATGTGTTGCACTGGCTCCCTATTGCCTAGCGTATCTCCTATCGGATCGCTGCTTTAGTCTCTTGCTATCTTCTTGGCTGTGTCCCAACGTTTGCCGCCCAGCAGGTGAGCGAAGACGTATCGCGTTGGACACGTCGCTCCTCGACCAGAGGGGAGCTCTTGGTCCCACGTGCTCGTTCTTTTACTAGGCAGCGCGGGCTTTCTCGTTGTGGGTCCCTCCACTTGGAATAGGCTCCTGCAGAAACTACACCAACTACCTCTGAGAAATTTGCCTGCGTTACATAAATCACTCCAAGTCTTTCTTTTTTAGTCATGGCTGGACGGTTAGCGCTCCTGAGTAGGTAACCTGAAAGGGCGCTATATAAATTCTCAGAATGAATGAATGAATAAATGAACAAATATATTGCATGTAAACTTTACATAAACTAAACAAATGACACTGCAATGTAAAATCGTGGATTAAATTAAGGGAAATAAACGCATAACATAGAATTAGGAAACACAATTCAAACATCGTAAAACTGGTGCAGTGGTTAAATTGCTTCTCCGGAGGCGGCGCAACTCCAAAACTATTTTAATAAAAAAAATATAAAACGATATGATAAATATATAACCGATGCTCGCTATATTCAGATAAAACATGAGGCGGGGAAAACGATGCATAATATAAGACATAATATAAGAAGGGTTTAAATTGGTTCTGAAGACGTATGGTTCATCTTAGAACCACTGTAATTTAACATGGAATACTAAATAGCCCGCTCCTCCTAGGTTCCTCTTAAAAGCCGTGATATAGCATCCACTGAGACAGTACTATAACCCAAACCATTTTGCAATACGTACAACTCTTGCACTGAAGATTCTCTGCCCTAACACTTATTTCTGTTCCTTAAATAATTTGTGCCTATGTTCTCAAGTCGCCTTGCTTATTGCTACTTCAAATAAACTCTATAAATGCACTGCCTGCTTTCCACTGATGATCCCATAAGCTTCAAAAGGTCTCGTTTCTCTTACTATCTAATGTTAGTCCACACCTTTTCAACTTTTCTTCATAGCTCAAATCCTAGAGCCACAAATCACTTTTGTAACTCTTCTTTGCACTTACCCTAGTTGTTCTATGCTCTGTTTCAAACATGGATTCCAACTATGGCCTAACCAATGAATTCTAAAAGCTCAGTATTGTATCATTGTTTCTACTGACTGTTGTCCATTCCATCATACCTACTCTAGAATTAGCGTTTTTATGCTTGAGCATAAACATCGTAAAACTGGTGCAGTTAATTAAATGGTCTTTAAGGTTTTGTAATCTTTTGCCCAATCAACCCAAATCTCTTTCCCCCTCGCTTACTTTCAATACTTTACCTCCCATGTCAGTTTAAAACTCTTTGTTTCTCTTACTGATGTGCATCACTCAGCCCTTATCCAAATTAAAACTTCCATCAGTTCTTTGACCATCTGAACATTCTTCTTAAATCGTCTCGTAGTATCTTATCGATACGTAGTATCGTAGTATCTCGTAGTATAACATGGATTATTGTAGCATAAAACGAAATTTAGGCGACTCTCCTTTTTTAGGTGACGGATCTCATAGCTCACGTGACTCATTTCAGTGTACCGGATCTGAGAATTGACGAGATTCGGGTTAATTTAACCACTGAACTACTGAATCATAAATTATAATCGCTAAGTAGGCGGGATGCGCAGATGTGAATTCAAAGAGTATAATATGTTGTTACCCTATTACACAATGGTGCCGATTTCGCCTCAGTACCAAAATATTACCAGTGAACAAATGCGTCGCAACCATGGAAGTTTCATTGTCCACCCATCGCTGGTATTTCAGTGTTGGTGCACAGAAATAATACACTGATCTTCGGTACCATTGCACGTTCAGACTACATTATATTTAAAGAGAAGCCTTGACACTTTTAAATGTTGAGACTCAGCGACCGACAGCTGAATGACCACTGCCTACTAAAGATCAAAGAGCTTAAGTAACAGACAAATATAGAAAACAGATCAACCATCTAAAGCTAGCAGATCTAGTTGACCTACAATTTACATGAGCTAAACAAAAATGAACAAGTTAGCTCTCGAGAAAGAGAACGGCAGAACGAGGGAGAGACAGAGACCGAGAGACACCACAGAGAGAGAGAGAGAGAGAGAGAGAGAGAGAGAGAGTGAGAGAGAGAGAGAGAGAGAGAGAGAGAGAGAGAGAGAGAGGAGAGAGAGAGAGAGGACGAGAGAGGAGAGAGAGAGAGAGGAGAGAGAGAAGAGAGAGAGAGAGAGAGAGAGAGAGAGAGAGATCTAACAGGACGTTTCTTCTAGGTAGGCCTACAGTGCATATTTTAAGGGATTTTGGCTGTATACTGAGACAAAGTCGGCCACGACTAGGCCTGGGGAGCGTCGTAACCTCCCCTAGCAGGGTCTGGGCGGAGCCCCAGCTGACAACGCATTTTAGAGCATTTGCTGCCAAATGAAGCCAGTTTTAGCAACTTTATTTTTTTTACCAGATTTGCTTTCTATCGTTATACACGATATCTATATAAATAAAGCCAGCTTTCTGTGTGTCTGTGTGTCTGTCTGTCTGTCTGTCTGTCTGTTTAACCGGGCTTAACTTCTACAATTTTGCACCTTTTCACTCGAAACCTTCACTAATGTGTCGGCCTCGGCTTCGGACACCCAGTGGAGGGGTTCGCGTCCTCCGTTTTCAACCCTGCCATGGTGAAAATGCCCCAAAACGCTACCCACCCGACCGTCCATAACGCGCAAGCTCGCCTATTCCACTGCCAAGCGGTTCTATTTATGGCGCCGGTATTCCCCAACGTCATTAATAATCCGCTTAACGACACCGCGGTTCTATTTATGGCGCCGGTATTCCCCAACGTCACTAATAATGCGCGTAAGTTGTTTACTTTCGCACAAAATATAATGACGATCGATTCGAAGTATATTCATCGTTTTACAGCAAAATTTTAACACATGTATGTTCAAAGACAAAGATCTAAATTATTTACAGTATATCAAACAACCAGTCTGCGCTACTAAGGGCGAGGCCGACTACAGACCGGCAGTGAGGGCTAGATTTCTGGCGTTTTCTTTAACACGCCAACGCCCGGTTCACCCTCTTCGACTGCGAAGCAGTCAGTCCACGGGAGACTGCAAAGCAGTCTCCCCCACAGGTCGCCAGACGCCACAAGGGCCTCCAAGACTGCGAAGCAGTCGCCGCCAGAGGGCGACTGCGAAGCAGTCACTTCACGGCAGAGGTCGCTAGACGCCAGAAGGCGTTTACAAGACTGCGAAGCAGTCTCCGCTGTACGCCAGAAGGCGTCTACAAGACTGCGAAGCAGTCTCCCCCACAGGTCGCCACACGCCACAAGGGCCTCCAAGACTGCGAAGCAGTCGCCGCCAGAGGGCGACTGCGAAGCAGTCACTCCACGGCAGAGGTCGCTAGACGCCAGAAGGCGTTTACAAGACTGCGAAGCAGTCTCCGCCAGAGGTCGCCAGACGCCACAAGGGCCTCCAAGACTGTGAAGCAGTCGCCGCCAGAGGGCGACTGCCAAGATTGCCAAGCAGTCGTCGTTGTTGTTGTTGTTGTTGTTGTTGTTGTTGTTGTTGTTGTTGTTGTTGTTGTTGTTGGTGGTGGTGGTGGTGGTGGTGGTGGTGGTGGTGGTGGTGGTGGTGGTGGTGGTGGTGTGAAACTTATAACCCCGGGCAACGCCGGGTAATCCAGCTAGTATATATATATATATATATATATATATATATATATATATATGTGTGTGTGTGTGTGTGTGTGTGTGTGTGTGAACTGAGTTTTGTGTACGGTCTTGCAGTGCGAGATATTAGCGTATATATTTAGTGCGCTTACTTTAGTTTCACGTGTATATGTATATATGATAATATGATAGATGCATAACGTTTAGTTGTACGGCCTTAGCGTAGGCCGCGGCTGGCTGATCTCGATAGGCAGCCGCGCGATATATGTATATAATTAGATTTTGCTTAGGCGCACAGAAGACAGGTGTGTCAAGAGGCGCGAAGAATTATGCTGACTGGAGAAGTTTGAATTCGTGTGTTCTCTGTAGTAGTGTTTCTGACTAGTTGAGTTGTAATTGAATTGAGTTCTGTTTGTTAAAAAGAAAAGATATTAAACTGTGTTGGTGATTAATCCAGGCTAGGCTACACAGTAGAAAATAAAGCTACTTATACGTAGATTCAATGTCAAAAGGTGAACATTAAATAGGCGTTAAGTACGAAGAGAACAAGGAATTAATTAGAAGGATTGTCAACGGAAGGATAGGGTTGACAATATATATATATTTATATACAGCATCCCTATTTAAGTTTTGCATAGAAGTTTGAAAATGTGACATAATTAGTTAACCCATTCCACCAAAATAATTGAAGCAACCAAGTCAATGACAGGGTCAGAGGCGTAAGCTTGTTTGACAAGTCAAAAAAGAGGTAAAAATTTTGTTCGCGCGTCAGCCCGAAAAAATTGTTGGACCTTTTTTGGTGTTTCTTCAAAATTCGGGGGACAACTGTAGGCCTATACTGTGTCCCCCACTGTTAAAGTTGGGTCTTGTCCCCCTCGACCCCGGAATCGCTGCCCCTGGACAGGCTGAGTGATTTTGACGTAGTGCAGCTATAACAAACAATGATAGCTTTAACTTCAGAAAACACATTCAACTTTATCTTCCAATTTAGATACCGAAAGAAAACAAGGAGCATTCTATAAATGTTTGCTTCGTGGGTGGACCCTTATAGAATGTAACTATAGTATTAGTCAGTTATTATGTTACTGTTTTAGTCAAGACAGAGTTCAGTCACAACAACTTCCCAGATGGTAAGATCAGGGTACTGTGGACAAACTTGGGCGCGTAGAACTGCGTAGCGTAAATGTCTGGATTCTATCATCCGAATGTCCTTCGCGCAGGGCTGGATTAACCAGTATGCTCAATATACTTTAGCAGGGGGCCCCCCGCTTACAGGGGGCCCCCCGATTAGAGTCGGAATCCTGCAGGACTAACACAGAATTTATAGCACCAAATAATTATTTGTTCACAAGAAAAAGCTTAGTTTTACTAGCTTCAAGCAAGAATTTGACTAAGCAAATTGCAAATTTGAAATGTCAGCCGTGCAACCACCTGTTCTGTACATACGTTTCTTTTGACTCGACTTCTTTCAATCATAATTATTATAATAATCTATGCTGAGATTACTTTTGTTTCTATTACGAAGCGATTCGTTTCCTGGCACACACGTAGCAGCGAGCTCATCTTGCAAGGTATACAGACAAGTTTCGTGCTGAAACTTAATTGGTTATTGTAGATAAGTTGTTGACGCCCCTGAGACAGAGAATTTGCGTTTACAGTGAAGTTGAATCGCTATGTAGGCCTATTCCAAGTTGTAACAGCTTTGGATAGATTTGACAATTTTCCAGCAGGCTTGCCATGGCATACACAAGTGATTTGTAGCCTGACACATTTCCTGACGAAATGGTTTAACTAGCTGATTTAGAAAAATTTAGAGATTGTGCCACACCTGCTGCTTTAGCTATGCTACTGTACACCAAGAACCTTCTGGAAGCAATCTGTCTTTCCATGCCCTGGATTTTTGAAAGTTGTCACATTTTCTGTGTTCGTGAGTAGCTATGCAAAAGCGTCATTTTGTCCCCCTGAAAAATTTATCCCCCTAGAAAAATTTAGCCCCCGGAAAAATTCCTGTGGACGCCCATGTCTGTTTCTATCACTCTGCTTGTGTTCATGTCATTGATGACCTCCAATTGTTCAGGTGAACGCTGTTTAAGTAAGATGGGACTTTTAAAAACAAACTGCAAACTTCTATGATTCGCAAACGTCTAACTACATTTGAACTTCTTTGTGTTGAAATTGATGTGCCTAGCTTGATTTCAGTTGACAGTTTGCTGCTGCTAAAAGTATCAAATGCTTCTGAGCTGTTAAAACTGAAGAGAGCAGATTCGAACTTTGATTATAATTTTTAGCTAATTGCATGCTGTGATATAGGCCAACTGTAAAAAAATTTGAAACGACCTTAGAATCTAAGACTTATAGTCCCAAATTATGTAAACCTTGAAAGGTACGTCATTGACTACTAACTTGAGCAACATGGCATACAGCATTGACCTGTCTTTGCGGCATCCTCATCATTCCATGCTCAGTACGACAGGGGCCCCCCATGTGTAATTAGCATGGGGCCCCCCGAGTGGTTAATCCGGCCCTGCCTTCGCGTACTAGTAAGGTACTTGACTACGCATGGCCCCGGGTCAAAATACGCAGTGCCCACTCCATTGAGCGATATCAATAATTATAACGGATCATTAACAGAATCCAAAGACAATCGATGGCTCATTCTCAGATTGTTGTAGTGAGAGATCACTCGTTCTACTTACATAGAATTTAGAGCCACTAACATCATGGCAGCCAGTAGCTTACGTAGACTGCCATTGGTTGCTGGAAAACCTAGAGTGTGCACCGGTCCCGGAGATATAGGTAGACTTGTGTATCACGTGTTAACTATTTATGTACTTATGGCATGCATCGATTAGATTTTCAGATAATGTTCAATTCGTTGAATATTTCGAATTACAAGTGAGTAAGTAAGCAAGTAAGTATGGACTTTAATGCTCCGCCTGCAAAAGCACTGCGGCTAACAATCGGGTCATACAAGTGCAAGAAACAAAACATGTCGAGAACTGGCACAATCAACCTAGAGAAAGAAAAAAATATGAAAAGAAAAAAATTAAATTAAATCCGCCAATGTTGAAATTCCTAACTAGAGCATTCTAAGGATAAAGTGTTTTCTGGACAGTGAATCTGCCCTGGTAACCTCCCGGTTATGCGGACGAGGGCGGAGCGAATAGATGCTGGTCTTAACAGTGGGGAGGAGGTTATGGAGAGTATGACTAGGATTGTTAAGGACGGCCAGAAAGAGGGTGGAGTCAGCTCGTTCGCAGGGGGCGTCAAAGGAAGCGGCGTCAGCTGGCAGGTAAGTAAGCCGCATCAGTTTCTTAACAAAGGCACAAAGGCGAGCGCCCTGGCCTGCATTTGCGAAGTCCCACCAGACCGGGGAGGCATAGAGTAGGCGGGCGAACGTGGTAGCGCGGACAACGTCATGCAGGCGTTGAAGGTTAATAATTTAATATTGTAGCATAATATTAAAAGTAGATTATTACCTGGGACAAATCACCAAAACTACTGGGACAAATTCTAAAACTACTGGGACATTTGTCCCACTAGTTATACAGTAAAAAATGCCCTGTATAGGTATCGCTTTAGAAGATTTAGGGTCTTTTACTATCTACTGTGTGGACCCTATATACTTTATTGTCATTCGAAAATGAATGCCTCTGGCAGAGTCTATGCCTACATTCACGAATAGATACTAAATGCTGTCGAACTACATTACACTGAACGAGAACGCAACTTCAGGAGCCTCGGTGCGCGCTTAGTTAATTATACACAAACGTCTAGTAGTCCTAATCTTCATGAAATTTTCCTTAATCAAACCCTGACGCCTTATAAGAGAGGCAGATTTCAGTCTAAATGCCTCCACTCACATAGGCGCCGACTTTTGCTTTTGTCTCTGGGTGCCAGTGGGTGCATGGGTCCTCCTCGCTTTCCCTACCCCTCCTCATAGGTAGGTGAGTTTTAGCGGAATTTCGGAGTAAGAAGACTGTTTTCTTGTCAAGGGTTCCAGTGTTATTATTTCTTTATTATTTTAAATAATAAAAAAATTATTTATTTTTGTACTACTGTGACTGTGAGATAATGCAATGTTGGGTATTTGTGTTGCATAGTGGTATTTCTCACGCTGTGAGATTACTACTTAGGTGTAAAAATTTGAATTTAGGATCCGAATTCTTCTGGGTGCCAGGCACCCACTGAACTTTCTCTCTGGGTGCATTGGCACCCAAGGCTCCCAAGAAGTCGGCGCCTATGTCCACTCAAATGTAGTGTCCGCTTACTGACCGACTGCAGAGGCGCGTTTACAGAAGACGGGGCACTAGGCGCAAACAGTTTTGGGGGCCCTTCTAAACTTGTAGACTGAGAGTCTGAGACTATGGCGATGTTTAGCCTATCATGTGCTGCTGTGCAAAAACAGAAGAAGTTGAACTTGAAGCCGTTTTTGTATGTTATTGACACTGTCACTGTAATTATGACTAGTTATAGAAACTATCTTCAAGGCATGTGAAGTTATCTGATTTCATGATTTAAAAAAAACTGACATCGGATGTGGAATCAACAATCAACGCGAAATACGTGGCCATTTTTACTTCTTAAATAAATTGAGCCCTTAAATTGTCTCCATTATTGTGATAAAATCATCAAAAGTTGCATGTATTGGGTAATTCTATAAGTGGAAAAAATATTTTCCATCGTACGGGGGCCCTCCGAGATTTAAACTAATAACATTTATGTTGTCTGTAGCGTTCTTATGCTGGATCTTCATGAGCCCAGCTACTTATTGCTTTATGAATTCCACAGTAAGACGTGATTATAGAGCACAAAATCTCGCAATATTTTGAAACTGAATAGCGCATGAGAAGAAATCTGCACCTAAAAGAAGCACACTTCAATGCTTGTGAAAATAATAAGCAATAAGCATAAGAAAAGGAAGGGGAACAAGGAGTAAAGATTGGGGCAAAGTGTGCAATCAATTTCCCGCTTTTGGGCCCTGTCGCCACAAACATAGTTTCTTCTAATAAACTTTTGTTTCCTCGATTTCAGTTTATCGCTCCTCACCTCTATGTAGGCCTACGCAAATCTATACAAACGCAATTAGCTGTAAGAGGAACTGCGACGATTGTTAAAAGATCGATCGCGGTATTGAGAAGCAGATTGCGTGTGCTGGCATAGGCCGTATATGCAGATTTAGGCCTATATCTGTGTGTTTTCCTCACATGGTTGCAGGAAATCAGGAAGAACTATGAGACGACTGAGGAAAAAGATACGATAGGATGCGATGAATTGATCAAGGCTTTTGAGAAAGCTCTACAAGCCATACTATCGAGTGAACCAGATAAGGACGGCGACTGATTTGGCCGATCTCAGCCTCGTCATCTTCTCAGGTATAAAGATATAACAAATTAATTGTTATGCCAGCAATCTTTATTTTGCCACGTAAAATCTGATACGTTCAGTGTCTGCAACCGTTCTCTTAGGCTACAACAGCATAAAAAAATTACTGGCGGAGATCTTTTGTGCGGTTATACAATTGGTACAATAAAGAACATGCTTACTTACTTACTTACTTACTTACTTACTTAACTCATAAATTATGTGTTATTTTTAATTCTGTTAAATAGCTTAATGTCTAGTTTAATTGATTTTAAACTGCAGACAAGTTATTGATATACTGATACTGTGGTACGCCTGTGCAATCAAGCTTCATGAATATCAAACTGATACCCACTGATTCGATTCGAGATTCGATTCGAATTCGAACCTTTACCCCCGATTCGAATCGAGAAAATTTGCGATTCGCAGGTGCCTAAGATTAATAGTACGTCTGACACACTACTCGCGCATTTCGCCCTTCATGTTTGAGAAACTACACTGGCTTCCTCTCTCTGCACGTACTAAGTTCAAAATCCTCATTCTGGTGTCCAAGGAACAGCGGGCTCTCGCCCCTAAATATTTAATTGATGTAATACACCGGTCTCTTTCTGTCTCCTCGCATCGTCCACTTCGTTCCTCGAACAAACTGGATCTTTTAATTCCTCATGCTAGAATAGCTATGGCGCAGTCCTGATTTTTTGGGGTCTAATGTGGTTCCTCTATCTGAAATACACTGTCTCCTTCTACTCGCTCTCAAATTTTAATAGGTAACCCCTCGTCTTCTTTGCTTTTCTCAAGACTTGTTTTTTCTTGTGGCCTTGCGCACTGGGAACGCCTCTGAACGGTTCACCCTAATTGAGGTGCTTTATAAATGTTGAAATACAATACAATATTTGTGCGAATCAGGTTCCTGTTATATAAAATGTTAATGTTCAAGGAAGGTCTCGTGCAAACAAATAGACTCCTCGCAGTACAGCTGATGTCGAAATTTATACACGAAGGCAAATGATTATGTTATATGGACTAGAATTAATATTTCTTAAATAAAGATGTGATACGTATTCGTGCAAGACTACTAAGCAGGCATTCGAAGCTTCTAGTTACCTATTCAGAAGTTTTCGTGAAGTAGATATTTAGAAAACGCGCTATGAAAATTTACGGAATAATAATTACACTATAGGACTCACTCATATGTCAATGTAGCTTTCTTCACCTTTGCTTCTTTTCTGGTTTTTCTGACCTCCCCGATCTCGATTGGATCAGTCTAACTTCGGATTGTGATGTCAGGGTGAAAATTGTCAGGAGGTTGGGAGTTCAAACCCCTAGTCTTTCCTAAGACCCCACAATTAGGTCTTCATTGCACACTGTGTGCTGTCATATCAAAACGATCTTTCCTCAAAACGCAACCGGTGTCTTTTCTTTCTTTTCAGACGTTTATGTCATATCGTAATCAATGTAGCAGATGTCCCTTTCATCACCCAAATACACTGAATGTATAGAATAGCGCTATATGATTTGTGTGTATGATACAAATGATTTATCATAGTTATTGATTGGTATTAATTGTTTAATTAATTAACCAGCACGTAAGACCAGTACGATAAGGATAATTAATAATATAGAGTTAGGGGACAAGTTAGAGGGTTTGAGAGTTGTCAACCGCAAGATGCCAAGATTCAATTGGCCAATACGAAATTACTGGTTAACTCAACGTCGATCGTCTGCTGGTGACGTGGCAGAAGGGAGTCGGTTAATCGCCGCTGATGACGATAGTTGGTCGTGGTGAATCTACGACGTTTGACTCAGGAAGAGGCAAACATTGGTGACAGAAATCGTCAAAATAATGTTCACGTTAGTCGTGTAGAGTAAAGTTCATACTACGATACGGTGAACTTGGGATCGAAATCGGTCGACATTTAACAAAGTTAATATCGAACGATTAAAAACTGAAGTTTGCGAGCGAAGATGCGAACATAGCGTCTTCAAGCTGCAGTTCGATACGTGTATAACTACGAGCTAGTGATACGAACGATTGAACTTCGGATCGACAAGTAGTTTCGAAATAAAGAGACTAAAAATACTTGATCGAACGTTCGCTTTCTGGGAACCTCCAGAAAGAATAAAACGCGTAAAGATCAGACCGGCACATACCTGTGTTGTTCTGAGTACGGACGAGGAAATCGGGAGATAACTCTTCAAATAAAACTTCGATAAACGGGCGAAGGACATTGTTGGTGAACTCGTCATACGAATGCCAAGAAGGAACTCCAATGGTGCACTACCGCGGGAGGGTAATTTAATATGCTTATATTTAGCCTAGATATATAGAATATTTAAGATGCATACGTGCTGGTCTTAGGTAAAATAGGCTTAGTCTAGACTAGAGGATTGTTTAGGCGTGATCTATTATTGAACTGTGAAATAACTTGAATTGATTATATCGTTATAATACATATAACGACAAGCACAGGTCTTGTAATTGACTCTACAACTGAATGATGTATGTTGTGAATTGTTGATGGGGGCTCTGAGCAAATGAAAATATAAAAGCAACGAGGTATTAGATCCATACCAGTCCCTAAGAGATAACCAAACAAGGGACCTATCTGCTAATAAGGTTATTAGCGATAGTAACGTTACAATCAACTTAAGACTTAATCTTTCAGATTGAATATCCACTGTAGGGGTCTCTTTGTCTTAGTGAACTGATGGTATGAATTACAACCTAGTTTTTGTGCGCCATCGATTGATGCCTTTTGCATTAGACATCTGCGCTATAGAAGTTGCTTATTAACTAACAAATTTACCATCGCTTGTGTCTTGTGCTACATGTAAGGAATCAATGTTATTTGATCTCGCAGAGTCGCATTTTGATCTTTTTGATTCTGACCTGGTAAAGGCTTTATTTTGTTCTCTTGTGCTCTAGACAAAGAGCGACAGAAGTTAATAATTACAGATACGGTCACAGCTGCTAGATGAAAAATCCAGGTTTGATTGGATTGAAAATCTGATGCTGTCCTTATTTCAGGCGTTACAGAAGCTGCGGAGACGAGAGTTCAGTTATTCAACGCATCCTTTGATTATGTTAGCTTACAAACTGATATTAGAGTCAAATCAAATGAACTGAATGGAATTCCTCGCTGTTTCAGAATAGATTTTAATACTTGCTACTTTGTGGTGGAAACCTGAAAGTTATCTGTTTTAGGTTTCGAATAATATAAAAAGTTATTCACGGGTGCTGCAATGATTCGCTAGCTGTACTGTTTTCCTATCTGATTGCCATGACCTTTCACGTCATTGTTATGAGTTGATTTAATAACGTCTCAATTAAATTAATTACTCTCATATTGTTGTAGCGTGCAATAAATTCTTTCCTAATGGTCTATGTTGTACGTTGCGCTCGTCAGTCGTCTGTATTTTCTTTCAATTAAATGTAATTACCTACATTTTGTTTATCTAAAGTTATCGCTAAGGTAAATCCAGCGTTTCAAATGTCTTACCATGCCACTTAGTGTGAAAGTGCTGTCTTCTCTCTATCCAGTTGATTTCCTTTTTATAATTATGCTATCCAGTTAACTATACACTGACATAATCAGATCCGGTTAGTCGGGTTAGAGTAGGTTTCCAGATAAATGTACTGCGTTCCTACTTGACCTAGTCGGGCAACCAATGTCTCTACATTCAAATTTGTGGTAATTTTTTCCGAACTAACACAATCCTGTCGCTTATAACACATTACCAGTTTCAGAAAAAGGTGCAGATCTTAAAATAATGGGTTGAATTTTTTTAAAGCAACGAATTGTCCAAACTTGCAAAAATTTATCGAGCTTGTGTTGTCCGTGCCACTGAGGAATGCTCCAGTTGAAAGACTCTTCTATGATGAAGAATCTGACCAGCGTAACAGAAAGCGTGTTGAACTTGTGGAAGCTGAGTATTGCTTGTGAAAACAAATTTTATAGAATGACGTGCGCAGAGTTCTACAACTTTGTTTAGGACAGAAACCGTTGCTGAAAGCTCTGAAGAGTAATTTAAAATACAGCATTACATCACAGTTATGATTTTATCGCATAAATAAACTGCTTTAAAGCTTGGTCTGATCGACAGAATCTACATGCATTCTTAAAGTTAAACTATTTTAAAAATCACAGTCAATGATGGAAATGAACCATTTATAATCTAATAAAATTTTTTATAAATATACTTGTACTTAACGCAAACTCTTTAATAACGACATTCAGACAAATCCTGAGATCAATAGTGTTCAAAATCATAGATCTTAATCTTAATCGTCTGTTTTAAATAAATTGTTGCTTTCCCAAAAATTACTCTGGTCCGCGACTTGCACATCGTGAGGTGTTTTGGGTGGTCCAAAATTGTTTAGAAAGTTGGATATCCTAGGTTAGAGTCTTTTCTAAAACTGATCGTGGGAAAGCCGGATGTCATAAATGGGAATGGTAAGAAAATTGTCCTCCTTAAGCCGATGATGAATGAATCCCAAAATCTTGGATAAAGGACAAGCGAGTGACCAGTCCTCTCCCTCTCTGTCTCGTCTTCCCACCAACAGAATATGGTCAACAATCTCATTTCATAGAAGAAGTTTACTAGGGGCAACAGTGAAACAGAAAGTTTAGAACATCTGTCTGCCTTAGCAAAGACACGAGGAAAGACAAAAGAAGAAGCAGGAAGCGCTTGTCCTTTATCCAACATTTTGGGATTAATTCAGTAGGACTCACATTTATCTATCAGCTTCTGCTGGCATCAAAATAAACTGTGTGGAGACAAAGACGAGCGTGCGCTAAAAAAACAGTCCTAGGTCGTAAGAAGAAAGCTGCCCAGAATGCCCGCGACCATGCACAGTCCTTTGATTACTAACAATGCATGCTAAGCAAATGGACCACCGTATCGCACGTGAAAGCAGTTGCACGCAAACAACTCCAGCTTTTAACTGAGTTGGAAGTTGATGGGAAACCAGTTGAGGTCACAAGTAAAGTAAGTATGTAATAATGGATTTGTCATCATGCTGAACAAATTTGATATAGCTTTCGATCAAGTTTTATTGCCTCCACTTTTCTTTATGTTCCAAAGTTTTTTAACTCTAATACATGTACATTATAATAAATTTCCAGTCGAGAATTGCACAAATACCCAAACACGCTATATATGACGCGTGGATCTGATCGTAGACTGAGTTTCCTTTTACTCGCGAATAGCAAAAGCTCTTGAAGCAAACAGATTGCATCTACAATCAGCGAGGTTTTAATTTCCGATTTCATTTTGTTCGATCATGCACAAAAGACTTTCTGAAATGCATTAATATCTCATCAAAAAAGAACAAGATTAAACACGTAACATAACATAACATTTTATTGGTCCAAGTAAACAATTCAGAGGAAAGAAAAATACAGGTATGTGAACCGATGGTAGCTATACATAATACCATAATAAGTATCAGTAACATGCATAAACCAATGGTTAAATGAGATAGTTTGGTTTTTGGTACACAATGGGGACCCAAAAGGGTACAAGTCCCGCTAAGTAGGGCCCCTATTACCTTATGTGATGCGATGGTGACCAATAATAGTCAATAGATATTGTACAATGCACAATAGCATCGATAAACGAGAAAAATTAATAACCCAGTAAGATAAGCAAGACCAAGAGTATTCTATCATAAAGATGAAGTTGTAAGTGAGGATGATAATGATCAACCATTTTCATAGGTGCTGTTTAAATACATTTCAGTTGGGAAGAGTTCTAACAGTATCAGGTAATATTTTCCATAATTATTAATGACCCATACATTTAATAGAAAATTTGCGAGAGTTAGTTCTGGCAAATACACCTCTTACGGATAATGAGTTTTTAGTAGCATCGTTTATACTGAAGAAGCTAATATATTCGTCATTTAGTGACTTATTTACATAGCAATACATAAAGTCACTCACTTGAGGCACTGAAATTTGGTCCATTTTAAGAACTTCCAGGTGGGAGAATAATTCATTAGTATGTGTTAAGTCCTGTGAGTCAGGTATAATGCGGACAATCTTTTTTGTAATAGAAACAATCTATGAAGTCTAGAACTATAGTTAGAAGCCCAAACCATATTACAGTAAGATAAATATGGATATATTATAGTGCAATATAAGGTTAATAAGATATTAGGAGGAAGTAAATAGAAAATTCTTTTTATTATACCTATGTTCCTTGCTATTTTATTAGATAAAATGTTCAATATGATTTTTCCACGTTAATTGCTGATCCCAATAAACGCTCAGGAATTTAACTGAGTTCACTTGAGGAATTTCAATAGAATCGATTACCTTTCCTAATATATGAGGGATAGCAATCATTGACCAGTGAGTACGGTAACCTTATTTGCGAAATTCAGTAGAGTATATTTATAAGCTTGGACCTTATTTCAAACGCCATATATCAGCAAATTCCAGACTAATAATATATGTGATATAAGCATAATAGTTTTAACGCCATTGTTTTTAGAGGCACCTTCACACCACACCCCGGAGACGAGAACGGCGTGCTCTAAGCTTAACCCTCAAGTGACCAACTGGGGTCCTGAGGGACCCCAGCATAGTATCGGCCTGTGGTATTTTTTGGCTATCAAATATTTTGTCTCGGCAATTTATGAATTTGTCACCTGGATATTGCTCACTGTTTACGTCTAGTGGAATCCGGTTTTGCTTTTACGGTATTTTTTTAAATAAAAAATATCCAGTGGGGTCCCGCAGGACCCCAGTTTCAGCAATGCTTTTCTAGAGAACCGAACGCTACTTTATGAAGAGATATTATGACAGCGAGAATTGGTCTGGACCGATACAATGCAAAAGAAGTCCTACTCTTGAAGGGAGTGCTGATGGAGAATACGATAGCACGTATAATCTAAATTTATATAGCGCCCTTTCAAGAAGTCTAAGTCTACTAAGTATCGCTTCTGATCCGTGCCCGGTCAAAAAGAAAGGTCTGGAGAAGGCCATAGAAAGTACCTGAGATGTTCCTAAGGCGACAACGACTCAGGTTCGGAGAATGATGGTCATGTATCTGAGAATTCTGAAAACAGTGATGTGGAAAGTGCAGAAGATGAAGTCGACACATAAACGCAATGCCTATCTGGTCAAGCTACCAACAGTCAAAGCACTATTTCAGTTAGAAAAGAGGTCGTGGTCATAGGTTGCGTGGTAGAGAAGTAGGAGGATAGCAAGTAGGAAGATAGCAAGGTGATGCAGTTGGAGCAAATTCGGCATCAGGTCATCCGATGACTGACAGATACAGCTTTTGTGGGAAAGACAGCCTCCGGCATCAGGCCGTAGGCGAGTTCAAGATGTCATTCGAATACCTGCTGGTGTAAGTGCCGCACCACGGTATGACACAATTTTTTATATGCACCAGCTTTCGTTGAAATTATAGAAGGCATTGTTCTTCAGACTAACAGAGAGGCAAGGAGACGAATACGTGTCAGGAATGAACGAAATCCTCAAGATCAACGTGCTGAATGGAAACCTGTCAATGACAACGAAATCCTCACCTTCATTAGAATCTGCATACTCCCTGACCAACTTACTCTTGAAATGTTTGTTCCTAAACCAGGCAAAGCTGTATTAGCTATATCCATGCTACACCACAATGCTACCACTGATGCTCAGATGATCAGCAATCCAGAAATAATCCTCCATTACACTGGAACCAAAAACCGGTGTTGACAATATGGATCACCTGGCTACAATGCACACCAAAAGAAGAAAAATCAGCCGTTGGCCCATGGTGCTGTTTTTCAACATCCTCGACATAGCTGGGATTGCTTCTTATATTCTGTGTCTGGCAACAAGGTCGACTGGCAGATTTCGAAGACCACACGGCGACGACGTATCTTATTGATAGAGCTCGGATATGCCATAGTAACACCACACATGAAACAACAAGCAATGACTCCTATAATCCTAGCATCAATCAAAGCTGCGATGAAGAACTGTGGTGTAGAAGTTCAACACTGTCAACAGCACTCAGCTTCAATCTCCAGAAGCTCGAAGGCCAAGCGTCGACGATGCTCACTGTGCCAACGCGATAAAACAAGAAGGCAGCGTGAATGTACTTTATGTAACCGGCCTAATTTTATCTTGTCAGACAATAAGATGGTAAGCAAAATCCAGGTAAACAATGAACAGTTAGAACTTGTACTTGTAGCAAAATAAAGTGAAGTTTAAACAAGAGCAGTAAGCACTGAACGTGTCATTGCCTATTGGGGTCCCACGGGACCCCAGTTGGTCATATTAAGGAGTAAAATATGTTGGTCGCATGAAATACACTTCGGTTTTATAGTTTCCTAACTGATGGAATTTTCGTACCTCGGGCGTTAAAAAAAGTATAATATAGGCACATTTTACTCTAATTCGCATTCGTACATGTCTGTGTTTATAGGCCCTCTATCGGCCTTGATTGATGTTGATTTAATCTACCGTGCTGTTAGGTAGGCCTAAAATAAATGTGTAGGCTTAACTTGATAGGCCTGTGCATGCACAGCATGGTGATTATCGCTGAAGTATATAGGTCGTTAACGTCCACGAAAGTTTCTTTGACTGTAGTAGCCTACACAGATACTACAGTTAAAAACAGAAACGAAGTCTCGCCTCGAATCGTTGACTTAACCAAATAATATATGAGCTTTATAGGTATTATGGATGCTCTGCAGTTACACTTTATACTTTTAGAGTTAATCGATTGTTTACCATCCATCCACCCCAGCCACTCTCGTTCGTCCCCAGTCACTACTCGCCTCGAGTTGTCCAACCGATCCATATCCCACATGCACCCCAACTCATGGAACGAACTTCCCTCTGAATTTCTCATATTCTCAGTTCCTCTACCAATACCGTCACTCACTCGCCGTCATTTGCCTCAGGCTCCTCTACTCATCACCCCACAAGCTTTCCACTCCAAATAATCCCGATTATTTACAATGGATTGAGCTATTGCTGTTTGTACTACTTATTAATGACATAGACGATGAGATGTTATCGAAAATTTATGCTTGCAGATGTCGCAAAACTATGTAAAGCAGTGGACGATGAAGAAGAAGTGGATATACCGCGGGAGGATCTAAAAAGTCACAGGACTGGCAAATGCTCTTTAATTTGGAAAAGTGCTCAGTGATGCATACGGTAAGAGAAACAACGAGTTTTCAGATGAAATGGGGAGTACGGTATCGGAAGTGGTGATGAAGAAAGGGACTTGGGAGTGATTATGCACAAGAGTGCATAACCTACAAAGCAAATGTGCTGAAGCATCCCAAAAGGCTAACGCAGCTTTAGCTACATTAAGAAGGACACTAGTAACCAGAGAAAAGGATACAATACTGAGGTTTTACAAATGGCTAGTTAGTCCACAGTTGGATTACTGTAGGCCTACACAGGTATGGAATCCATATTTAAAGCAGGGCATGAAAAACTGGAGATAGTGCAAGGAAGAGCCACAAAATGATTTGGGGCTTCAAGGATTTGAGCTATGAAGAAAGGTTGAAAAGATGTTGCCTAATAACATTGGAGATATGGAGGAGCAGAGGAGATCTAATCCAAGATCATAAGAATATTCCTGGAAAGGAGCACTACATGTACACTGGGAGAGGTTCTTTGAACTAGCACCAAACAAGGCAACTCGGGGGACACACAGAGGCGCGTTTAGGGCCCCAAATCTTGGGGGCGCCCATAAACGAATAAAAATATTATTTCAATTATAAAATATAACATTAAACCAAATAACTTCACATTCCTTGAAATAGTTTCTATCTTCTTCTGGTTCTCTGCCTTCAGGCAGGTTTAAACGTCCGACGTCGACTCTTTTCTCGATTTTGAGCCTCTTCTTTGAGTCTTTTGCATCCTTCCTTCATCATCCAATCCAGCATCATCTGTCTTAGTCTTCCCCTTGTTCTCCTCCTCTCCATTCTACCCTCAATGACATTTCTTACGAGAGAGTCCCCTCTCAGCGTGTGTCCGATCCATTACCTCTGCCTCTTTCTTAATGTGTGAATCAAGGACCTTTCTTCTCCAATTCTCCCCAACACTTCATTTGTTTCATGTTCTGTCCTGCTGATCTTCGTCATTTTTCTCCAAATTCACATCTCAAACGCCTCTAGTTTCTTGATATCATCTTTTTCTTCAAATGCCTGTTCATTTCCCTCTCAGAAGCCCTTTCCTTTTTGTGAATGCCTCTTTACCCAGTGCTATTCTTCTTCTAATTTCCTTATGGCATTTTGCATCTGTCGTAATCATGCTCCCCAGGTAGCAGAATTCTTTTACTTGCTCTATTTCATCTCCACCAATTTTTATTGTGACTGAAATTTCTTTTTCTTAACTTATCCTCATTGCCTTCGTCTTTTTGATGCTTATTTTCATACCATATTGAATTGATATGGTGCTTAGTCGGTCCGTTATTATCTGTAGGCCTCTGTGACTTCACGCCATCATCGCCTGGTCATCTGCGAACCTGAGAGCCCTAATCAGTCTACCTCCAACCTTGAGCCCTCCTCCATGTCTTCCACTGCTTCTCTAATAAGCTCTTCTATATATATATATATATATATATATATATATATATATATATATATATATATATATATATATATATATATATATATATATATATATATATATATATATATATATATATATATATATATATATATATATATATATATATATATATACAGAAACAGAAAAACAGAGACACAGAACTCAAATGCTATCAGTAATTCATAATGAAAACAAAGATTTATTTTTATCTTCAATATCTTCAATACGAAACAAATTACAAGTAAACAAAACGCCCCACTTCATAAGCATTAATTAACGTAACACCGGAAGCCTCTGCTGACTGTCCAGACCATTGTGTAAGACAACTTTCCCAAATTGGGCTCCGCGGAACCCAAGGGTTCCGCGGGGTGAATACAAGGGTTACTCGAAAAAGATAATACTACTAGATAATAGTCCTGATTCCTGACTTTATAGATAATAGTCCTCTCTGTTGATCCGACTGAATGTTCATTTCCCTATCTTTCTTAATTGTTTGTTCCTGGTTGCGGTATGACAACCAGTTTCCCTATTAAACGAATATACATACCTTAGTAGGTCAGAGTTGTAAGTCTGAATATGGACGCAGCCATCTTTGTTATCGTTACCTTGACGAAACGAATCCGAACATGATTTAACGAAAAAGTGTCTAATTAAGTACAGCCGAGTCTGATAATCGTGCAACAGTATTAGCGATTAATTTTTTTAATTTGCTGGTATAAAAATCTGACATGTTGGATCAAGGAGGGAAGTTTAAGGGTTCTGGGCTTGTGTTCAAACTAGTTATATGGACTGTTTTCCAACCTTATATGAGTCTTTGGTTGAAATGGATTGTGTTCTCGACGAAAACATTCATACACAAATTGCAGATCATATTCACGACCTGGAAGCGAACTAGGCTAAATACTTTCCTCCCATGAAGGGTGATATTAACTGGATTCGAAACCCATTCAAAGTATCCGAAAACCGGCAAACTTTTCTATTAAAGATTATGAACTTCTTATTGAGATAACGTCGAACTCGCAAGTGAAGCAGACTTTCACTGAAATTTCGTTAATCAATTTCTGGATCGGGCTTATTAAAAAATATGCCGTTGTCACGAAATGTGCAGTTAGCGTGCTTCTGCCATTTTCCACAACGCATTTGTGCGAAACTGAATTTCCATAGTATAGAACCTACTGCAGCCAAAATATTATATATATTGACTAAATGCTATCCGACATATTGACTAAATACTACCTGACATAAGAATCCAGCTTTCCTGCATTAATGCAAATATAAAAAAATTGTCACGAGAAGAAGCAAAATCACTGTAGGCCTACACATATTAAAACTTCATGTACTCCCAATATTGTACTCCATGAGTCTTAGTCTTAAAAACTGTACACATTAATATTTGATATAAGAGAAAATAAATGGTTTTTATAAACTACTTATATGGGTGTGTGTTAAGTTAGGCCTATATTACTGTGCTTCTCAGGCGCTACGTAGGCTATGCCTCGTTCAGGTTGGGGTTCCGCCATAAAACAAAAAGGTTTAGAAGGGTTCCCTGGCCAAAAACGTTTGGGAAACGCTGGTGCAAGAGATTGTCCAGACCAGAGGTGAAAAATTTTTTTGGGTTTTTGGTTTTAAACAAAAACAAAAGAAAAAGAAAACCACAAAATCGGCCGCGACGCCAATCTTGACTTCAAATCAATAAAGGCACCCCGTGCTTCCTCCGACCACACGAACTTTCGACCTTTCTTCAGCACTTCTGTCAATGACAATGTCAATTGAGCATAATGAGGCAAATATCGCCGATAGTAACCTGCAAGACCCAACAATGATTGCACTTGTTTTTTATTGGTAGGCGTAGGGAAATCCAATAAAGCCTGTACCTTTTGAGTTCTTGGCCGAACACAATTTAAACCAATGTGATGACCCAAGAAATCAATTTCTGTATTTGCAAACTCACATTTCTTAACGTTCAACGTTAACCCAGCCATAGCAATCCTCTGCAATACTGAACGCAAATGGTGCAGATGACTCTGCCAATATTTGCTCAAGACAATTATGTCGTCAAGATAAGCGTCACAAAATTCCTCTAATTTCTTAAGTAGCTTCGACACCAATCTAGAGAACGAAGCCGGAGCATTTCGTAGGCCAAAATTCATGAATCGCCACTGATAATGACCCACAGGTGTCACGAATCCCGTCAGAGGAATAGATTCAGAATCCAAAGGAATCTGCCAATAACCCTTGGTCATGTCCAATTTTGTCAGAAATTTCATTCCCCCACTTTATCAATTAAAGTTTCCACCCGTGGCATCGGAAAAGGATCGGGTATGGTGAGAGCATTAAGCTTCCGGAAGTCGGTACATAAATGTACAGTCCCATCCGGTTTCTGAACTAGGACAATGGGAGCTGCCCATGAACTCTCCAACTCTTCAATAATACCAGCTTTCAACAAAATCGCAATTTCAGAATTTACCACCTTCCGTTTTTCCGGATGCAACAGATAGGGCACTTGTTTCACCGACCGGGCACCTCCGACCAAAGGAATATGGTGTGTCACCAAATCCTTACGACCAGGCTGGTCTCGGAACGCTGTCTTAAACTCTGACAGAAGATCCTTCAGTTGTGTGGCCTGTTCCACTTCCAAATGTGTAACGTCGACATGTGACAGAAACAACAAATCCTCCGTATTAGGTAATACCGTATCGGATAAAAGCACAGGCACAGATTCAGAACTCACACCCTTATCGACCCTCATCAAATATTTCTTCATCAAATTTACGTGGACTACCCGTTTCGACTTTCGTCTATCTGGCGTACTGACCACATAGTCCACGTCGCCAAGCCTTCGTTCCACAACGTATGGACCACAATATTTTGCTTCAAGTGGCTTTTCAATCAAAGGCAGTAGAAGTGACACTTTATCGCCTTCCTGAAATACCACCTGTTTTGCGTGTCGATCATACCATTCCTTAGACTTTGATTTTGCCATAGTCTCATTCGCATTAACTACCTGCATCGCCCCTCGAATCCTTTCCCGCAAATCCAGAACAAACTCAATAAGGTTTGATTTAGACAATTCGGGCAAAATATCTTCATGCAACCATGCATTCTTCAAAAGTTTCAACGGGTCTCTTACATCCCTGCCATAAAAACAAAATCAAATGTAGAGAACCCAAGACCCTGTATCGGCACCTCTCTGTATGCAAACAACACCCATGGCAGAATTTCATCCCAGGACCCTGGGTACTCCTCAGATATCGCCTTCATCATATCTTTGAGAGTACGATGAAAACGTTTCACACACCCATTAGATTGTGGATGATACGGGCTTGTTTTCAAATGAATTACCTGGCATTCATTCAGAAAGATCTGCAATATGTCTGACATAAATTCAGTCCCACAATCTGACAGAATTTCAAGGGGAAACCCGAACATGCAGAAACATTAATCAGAACCTTAGCAACATCATAAGCGGTATGATTCCGTAAAGGAAATGCCATAGGATAATGACTTGCCAAATCCATGATTGTCACTACGAATCGATTACGTGTTTTGTCACACACACTTAAAGGGCCAACAATATCCAATGCGATATTCTGAAATGGTTCAGAAACAACTGGAATCTTGATCAAAGGTGCACAAACCTTTACGGCACCTTTACCCAACCTTTGGCAAATGTCACAGGTGCGACAATATGTCTTCACATTCCTATCAATAGTAATGTCGAGTCAAACGATCGTACGTCTTTTTCGTCCCCAAATGACCACTGGCTGGAATATCATGCGACAACACCAAAATCTGATTACGCAAACACTTGGGTACCACTATCTGTACCCACTCCAGACCAGCAGGTGTAACCTTATCACGCCATCGGCGGACCAACACATCATTACGAATTTCATAGAAATTGCGTTCGATCACTTTACCTGGTACCCGTGCCAACCCAAAAAGAGGATCCAAAGAGTCATCCTGCTGTTGCAGTTGAATAAACTCCATCCGAGACACCATAGTCCTCTCGTCCACCTGTACCTGATGCAACTGACCAAACAACAGATATAAATCTCCGATATCAACACCTTCAGTTTCAGACACAACCACATCCTCATTCACCGAATCCTCTGCCTCGGAAATATTCTCCTGCAACTCATGAGCAGCCTGCGCCCTCATCACGACATCTACATTCAGAGGAGTAATCACATCACTTCCTAACAGGTCATGTACCCCGTCAGGAAGTCTCTCTACAATTCCACACAACACCTTTTCCTTGTACACCAGTCGATTGAATCCTCAATTCGACCAAGGGCACCTGAATTGAATCCCCTATCACACCCTGAATTAACCGGTTTTCCATGGTATCCACATACTCAGAAGCATCAAAATGTTCTCTACTAATCAACGACTGAAGACAACCCGTATCTCTTAACAAGACAATAGGCCTCTTTGACCCATCTTCATGACAAACATTACCCTGCATACAGAAAGGTTTAAAATTCTGATGAATCTTAGAAGCAACCTGTTCACCATTGTCATGGAATCCCGTTACCAAATTTACCGCTCTGACCCCTGCGCAATTTTTTCCTGTCCAGCCTCGAACCTTCTAGCCTCTTCATTTTGTTTAGTCCAACATCTCGTTACTCCGTGGCCCGTTTATGACAGAAATCGCAAACATTTCTACCTCCAAAATTTCCAGTTGGACTAATCTTCCTTCCAAATTTGGGCGAATGTCCCCATGTTGGATTCACATCCCCAACACCTCCACTAGCTTCAAAATTTATACCGGCAAAAGCCTCTACCTTGAATGGTTTGAATAGAACCGCGTATTCATCAACTAATTTTGCTGCCGCCGCAAGGGACACAGGTTTGCGTTCTATTATCCATCGGTGCACTTCAACAGGAAGGCAATTAACAACTTGTTCTAACTTAACGTAACTTCAACTTCACGTAACTTATCTAAGTCATTCCATGCACCTTCACCTTCAAGCCAACTTCTGCACGGTATACTCAGTCGGAACGCAAAGTTAGAATAAGTTTCCGTCGCCCACTTCTGCAATGAACGAAATTTCTTCCGATAAAATTCAGGAACCCTCGCATAGGCAGTCAGCAGAGCCTGCTTCACTACGTCATAATCTCTACAGTCCTCTACTAACAGTTCTGAAAATACCTTCTGTTCCTTCCCTGTCAGCCTGGTATGCAAAATAGACGTCCACTTATCCTTCGGGAAGTTGTGTAGCAGCATGGCCTTCTCGAAGGACAAAAGAAAATGTTTCACTTCCGATTCCTCAAACCTAGGAACAAACTTCACAGCAGTAGCAATTCTGAATTTCTCTGCTTGTTCAGATTCTAATTCCTCTGTCAATTCAGCAAAACCTTCTGTCAAACCTTTCATTCGTTCCTCATGTTTCCTCTGACTCACCTTATCTGCATTTTCAAAACTCAACCGTTTCTCTTCCAACTCCATTCTCATTTTCCTGTCTTCAACGTCAACTTGAAGACGTAATTTCCTTTCCTCAGCCTCAACTAACTCTTTCTTTCCCAATGCCTCCGCTTCTAGTTTAAGCTTAGCCAACATAAACTCCCGCTCAATCTGCTCTTTCCTCAAAAGCCTATCTGCTTCCTCCTTTTCCTTCCTCAAAAGCCTATCTGCTTCCTCCTTTTCCTTCCTCAAAAGCCTATCTGCTTCCTCCTTTTCCTTCCTCAAAAGCCTATCTACTTCCTCCTTTTCCTTCCTCAAAAGCCTATCTGCTTCCTCCTTTTCCTTCCTCAAAAGCCTACCTGCTTCCTCCTTTTCCTTCCTCAAAAGCCTATCTGCTTCCTCCTTTTCCTTCCTCAAAGCCTATCTGCTTCCTCCTTTTCCTTAGCCAACGCAAACTCTTGCTCACTCTGCTCTTTCCTCAAAAGCCTATCTGCTTCCTCCTTTTCCTTCCTCAAAGCCTATCTGCTTCCTCCTTTTCCTTAGCCAACGCAAACTCTTGCTCACTCTGCTCTTTCCTCAAAAGCCTATCTGCTTCCTCCTTTTCCTTCCTCAAAAGCCTATCTCCTTCCTCCTTTTCCTTCCTCCACACTCTGTCAGCGTTCTCCTTTTCTTTCCTTGCCTGTACCTAATGATTTTGGATTATAACAAGCCAAACCCCTTTCTTTCCTTGCCTGTACCTAATGCTTCTTACATTTTACTCTCCACTCTACTTCCCCGGACTTCACCGGTGAAACATTCTCAATTAACACTTTCTGTAACTGAGCCTTGTTTAAACCTTTCCATTCCAATCCTAAACGACCCAACTCCTCTCTTAACTCGTCCACATTCATCTCCAGCATATCTTCTAGCACTAACGTTTTAGCTGCTATCGAAGTCTCCATTGTTTAGTTTCCAATTTCATACAATTTGGAACCCAAGTTATCGAAACTTTTAGACGGAAACGCCCCCTTTTCAAAATACAACAATTCTACAGCGAAATTCTCTTTAGAGAAAAATACAGAAATTTTCCTTTTTGCTACGGAGGAGTCCCCATATGTTACGGCCGGGAGATGTAACATGCACTAAATGATAAAAAAGAACGAAAAATGTGATATTTTCAAAGTTTATATAAATTATAAAATCTAGGGGTATTTAACATTATACAATAAATTCAAGATTAAAGTATAAGGTATACCAAACAGAAGTTGACGACATGGAACGACAACGAAACCAGCGTCCACATCAGAAACGAACAGCAAACACCCGTCAACAGTACGAGGTGAAAAACGTTTCTACGTAACGGCCTGGTTCCAGCGGATACCAGTTACAGCAACAACGAACGAAATTCAACAGCTACAGAGTTGGCCGTCAGTTAGACACAACCTGAGCACAACTTAAGAAAAGCTCAAAACTTAACTACATACAGTCGAGAGTTGGACTCTAGCTTATTCTATACGACCAACCTCTTCAGCGCCTAAGAACCGACTGTCTCCGTGTACACAGGTCACCGCCCCCAAACACTAAGTTTTAAAGGATTGACCACAGCGTTAACCTAACACGATATACGTGTTTGTTACGGGACAGACAGACAGACAGACAGACAGACAGACAGACAGACAGACAGACAGACAGACAGACAGACGTACATCGGTTATTATGTTGTTTAATAATAATCATTAATCATGGGCGACATTTTGTGATGTGGGTAAAACATAATAGGAGCACGTCGTTCCAGCCTCATCCTCATTTGAGCCAGAAGTGTTCGGATATGAATTCCAAGAGGGGTATACAAGCCCTCATTCGCCTGTAACTGCGAATATAGGCCTACTGATGATAGAAACCTGTTTCTCCTGTAAGTATCATTCCCAACACGGTGAGAGCAAATCTGTAAAGGAATGTAGGCCTATGTCAACACTACTTAGGGCCTACAATTAGCATATCTCTGCGAAAGTTTTGAAGGCGTTGGAAATATTTTTGCATAACCAGGACGCCATCTTCATGCAACGCAATGTCGCTGCCTTAATGCCTTCCGTAGTCTCCTTCCCAAGCTGAATAGGGGCAAACACTTCGCCGCATTGCAACACAGCGTGATTGATTTCCGTCATACTTGCCCGAATCTATTAGGTTGCTTCTTTGTATGACTTCATTCACAATGTCATGTTCTGGTAGAACCTTTTTCAACAGCAGATGCTTACAAAAATGCTGTCATCGATTCCAAAAGCCACGAGGTTCTTCAGCTGCTTTGGGGCGATGTATTCGGTATCGCAAACTTATCTAACCGGGAAATGGAGATCACATTGCGACGTATTTAGAAATCTGCCTTTATCACTTGATGTCCTGCTGGCGGAATGGTGCTTATTCTTCAACAAGGCTAATCTTCTCGGTGTGTCCAGAGCCGGCTCATTCTCGCTGCAGATAAGACGGATGGCAAAATAACATTTATTAATTATTTTAACTCCGTCCTGACGTGTGTATAATATGCAACGACCCCAAATTCAATCAGTCAGCAGAGCCCCATTGCATTACCTAGGGCCTAGTGCCATCGACAGTTGCCGAGTAATTATGAATTGGTGCTATATAAATCATAATAAGTATACAAATGATAATAATAAACCGACATAATACGTATTTTAATAAATCCTAATATTTATTGAATCATTCATTGGCTGCTCTTAATAAACAACAACTGACTCCATATTCAACTATCTTCTGGCTTATCGACAAAACGCTCAATTCGTATTAGCACTGGTAAGTGATTTCAAAATGTTTTAGAACGTAACCTGAGTCGAAATATGTCTTTGTACAATGTACATCTGTTATTAATATTACTAGATGTAACCCGTGAAAAATCACGGTATATAAAACTTGTTGATGCTCTGAAAATGCATTACTTAAACTGTAAAAATTTTCTTCATGTATAAGTTATCACTCAACTCATAATTAGAACTGTATTAGTTAAGCTGTTACAAATTATCTCCATGTTTAAGTTATCCTTCAAATCATATATCCGTTCTGCCCGCGATACACTTGGGTGCCCCAATTAGCGGGAATTATCCCTTAGGGGCATCCCATTAAGACACCCACCTTACCTTACCTATCCTTGAATTGTGGCTGTTTGTTATGGGCTGTTCTAATAAACGGATTTGATTTGATTTGATTTCATTTGATTTGAAAACAATTATTGCAGTGATAACAATTAAGCTTACTTCCCCTTTATATTATGACGTCATATTATAGGCCTATAACCGTCGTCAAGACAGCCGTCGCCAAGGCGGCAGTATAGTGACATCACAATAGTGTTTGTTACGGGACAGACAGACGCACATCGGTTATTATGTTGTTTGATTAGAATATATTAATGTATATGTATATTGTATATTAGTAGATTGATCAGATAAGTCGAAACAATTATAAGGGATATTTGGTTCAACTCAACGTGTAGACATAAGTTCCGACAATCAGTTGTTTCTTTTCTTTGTCGTAGTGCAATCTTCGTAGATATAGGTTCTTCCTTTCTTCATCTGTTGGATAAATAATTCGATTCCAATAAAGACCGGAATCGAGAACCACTCCGTGGTTTCCTTTGTCAGCCACAAAAACTCGATCGTCTGAATCGAGTGAGAGATATTGAGGATTAAACAGCTTTTGTGTCTTATTTGAAGGAATGCAACGACGGATCTGTCCATCTCTGGTCAATTCACTTGCGACCCATTTTGTGTCTTCCGCTATTCCACTTGACCCACTCTCTCCCTCTTTCTTTTCCGTCCACTGGTGAATGAGGACGAAATTTCCGATGGATGTTTCCACTGCATGACGAGGATACTTAATGCCGTTTGGTAACGGAATGGAACGAATAAGTTCTCCGTCTAATCCGTAGATACTCAGAATGGACGAATACATACTGACCACTAACAACCCACCATCACTGGACACAGACAAAGTGGATGGCTGAAAATTATCAGTTGTCAACCATTTGCTGATTTTGTATTCGTCATCTAGTTCTCTTGTAATCTTCCAAACACATTTCTTATCACTGTCAGCGACGTAGAGACAGTTTTCCTTCTCATTGGATTCAATGTCTACTGAAAACTGTATCTCCTTTATTTCGATTTTCTTCTTAAGACGAAATAGACTTCGATCATCGTAGACATGAATTACATTTGGTGAGTGACAGAGGACGAAGATTTCATTTCGCAGTTTAGTCAGTCCCCACACATCTTCGTCTTTTTCTTCGATTTTCCCAGTAAAGATGGAAAGCGGACATACGACTAAATAAAACACAATTATTACTATAGAGATAACTAACTGCTATACTGGTTATTGACTTAATGGACGACGAATGTTATCTTATTTTATTTAATTACTAATGAATATTGTTATATATGCTTAATTTTAAGCTATTTATGACTTTATTTTATCTATGTAATTTTAGCTTTTATTTTAGCAAGTGATTGAGTACGTAATCGAATCGTAATCGTAATCTCCAATTTTCTAAAGCGCCACTGCAAAGCTGAGCGCAAAGCACCAGCTTATTCACGAGCGCTGTGACGTATCCGAGGGGTTGTCCAGCGATCGATGTCCGTTGGTGGTCCGAGTCCGATTTCCAGAGAGACCAGGGAGAGGCAGAGCAGCTGTTACGGAGGGTTTCGTTGAGGACGAGAAGGCTTGGGAGGGAGAGGATCTGATGGATCAGGGTAGGAATTCCTGAAGAGGTGAGTCTTTAATTTTGAGTGGAAAGCCTGTGGGGATAATGAGTAGAGGAGCCCGAGGTAGATGACGGTGAGTGAGTGGCGGTATTTCTGGAGTAACTGAGAAAATGCGGAATTCGGGGGAAGTTCGTTTCAGAGTTGAGGTGTAGTGTGGGATATGGATCGGTTGGAGAGCTTGAGGCGAGTAGTGACTGGGGGACGGGAGAGAGTGAGATAGAAGGATGAGCGGGTAGAACTGGGTGGCTGGATGGTGAAGATTTCGTAAAGGTACTTTGGCTGAGAGTATTGTAGTGTGTTGTAGGTTAGCGACAGGACTTTGAAGCGGATGCGCTCAGGGATTTTCAGCCAGTGCAGTGATTTAAGAAGGGGAGTGATATGGTGATGTTTAGGTGTCCTGGTGACCAGTGTTTAATCTAGACGTCTTGGGGGGGGGGTAAATAATGTTCCCCCAGGATTGATGTTTCCCCCCAGAGGCCGGCAATATTATAATGTAAAGACGTTTTGGGGAGGCAAATTCCTCCCCCCCCCAGGATACATGGCGATATATGGTTTTCCCCCCCCAGAGAGACGAATTCCTAAAAAAGGTCATCAACCTTTTCGAGAGAGTAATTCCTATAGGAAAAGTGGAAAAAGTTGGACGAATGACTAAAAAAAGGTCATCAACTTTTTTAAAGATGAAAGTTGAAAGAGTCTGGATGAAAGTAGGAAAAGTCTGGATGAAAGTTGAAAAAGTGTGAAGAATTGGTTGGTCCCCCCAGAAACCTGGTTCCCCTCCCAGAAGAGGGGGACTAGATTAAACAATGCCTGGTGACACCGCGGGCGAGAGAATTTTGGATGAGTTGTAGACGCTTAATTTGGGTGGATTCGAGGTTAAGAAAAATGGAATTACAGTAATCAAGCTTAGAGTGGACAATGAAGGTAGCGATAGTGGATGCTGTTTTAAAGTCAAGCATGGGTCGAATGCGGCGGAGGTCACGAATATGCATGAAGCAGGTGCGCGAGAGGTTGTAGATGTGATTAGAGAAGGATAGATGTGGATCAAAGGTAACGCCAAGATTGCGCACAGGTGAGGTGGAGGTGAAAGTGAGAGGTGAAGAACTGTTGCGTAAGTGTATGGAAGGGTACCGCCAGACGGCCCATACAAGTTAAAAACAAGCTGCCCGCCAGTTACGTCTCATCTGCGACGTGATTCCAGAACGTGGCTACTTTCATGACTAAAATGGCGGCCGTGGGGGACGGCTTTTTTATGTTGGTCAAAAGTTTCTTAGATTAATTGACTTATAAAATTCCTAGAAACTGTATGAAATGAGTTAGTTTAGTAATTTTACAATGCGTGATGCTAAGAGGTAAGAATCAATGAAAAAGTAGCCTATACGTTGAAGAAGGCTGCATGTGCCAAGAATGAACTCTATATTACTGTGATGCACGTACCACGGAAAAAGTATAAGAAACAAGGGGATGGCAAGGAAACTGAATAAAAAAATGTATGGGCTCATCCTAACAGAGATGTTGTGAAATGTCCCCGATTAGTGTGGAAGTTTCAGGCGTTTAGGGTTAGTTTTTGGGTTAGTGTAGCCAATGTTTTGGTCCAAGATGAGTCTGAAATACGTTGCTGAAAAATTCAAATCTAAATTATATATAGAGTTATATTATTTACAAAGTGGCCAACGGTTCTTACTTTGTGGCTAGGGTTAGATTTTAGCTTAGATTTTGGACATGTGAACAGCCGCCTCTGTACTTGGCCAACCTCCTAGCGGCCCGCTAGTAGGCCTATTACGATTTTCTCTCTGTTAGAGACTTTTGTAAACACTCTCATTCTGAGTCTCAATTTTCATTTACGTTTACTCTATTAGAAAATAATGGCTTTTCTTATCAATTTGAACAACCTGCTGATTTTACCAGCATTGTCAAAGCTATTTCATTCACCTAAGCATTGGTTATCATTATAATATTATGTTTCAAATTTCCTTTATTATGAGTGCGTTCATATGAACTTGCCAACTGTTTTCTTGAATTGATTCCTATCAATGTTGATCATTCTCGATTTGCTGATTTCAGCAGCAGGCGGTCGAATATTTGCATTATCAAAATACATATCTCTCAGCTGATTCGATTCGTACAATATCTGAATATTTTCAAGAGCTGCTTGTAAATGACACCAGATCCAAACGACCACAGTCTGTCTGTCCAATTGAGAGTTCAGAATTTCTATGCGTTTCTCATTCAGTTTACGGATAAGTTTATCAGTTTGGTGCGATCTTGGTTTGGTTCTGTTTCGAAGGTCTTCATGAAGATGCAATGCCTCCATACACGATGTATACTTTGCACTACCAATTTGCATTTTGATTTTTATTACGACTAAAAGCAGAACAGCACCAATTTAAAACGAATATAATGCGCCAATTTATGAATCGCGTTAACACTCGAGTAGGCCTACTGGGATGAACAATTTAAAGCTGTGGGAGAAATTCATTAAGGCAGAATAAGTTCCCGTAAATCCGATGTCAGTGATTTACACACTGCATTCCACAAAGTTTCGTTACTTCGTATGGTTGGTTGAGACAAATAGCTGGCAAGAGAAAGCTGTTAATAATGTTGGCCTGTCAGAATGAGATGTGAGTGAAACGCACAAGTGAGCCAAGTAACTCGATGCTAGCAGAACGGCCAGCTGCAATGTTTTTTTATATTTAGTTTACACTGAATTTACCTAACGGCTCATAGATGTATCTAAACAATATCTTCATCTTGCTCTACTACACGTCAGGTTAATTTAGCTCAGCGCTTCCCAATCGTTTTTAGCTACGGAACCCTTTTGATTTGAAATTTTTTCATGGAACCCCAACCAAAACACAACATATTCTGGTACAATATTTTTAAACAGTGATCAAAGTATGTACGGTTTTAATCGATAAAAATTAGATTAGAAACTGTTTTAAATGAAATTCTCTACGGAACCCTTGTCTTCTCCTCGGAGTCTGATTTATAATATAGGCCTAACAATTCATTCAAACAAAACCTATCAAATTGCTTCACAGAACCCTTGTCTTCTCCTCACGGGATCCTAGGGTTCCGCGGAACCCACTTTGGGAAACACTGATTTAGCTCAACAATCAATTCTGCTTTTCGTGCGAAATTACTTTTCTCATAATAGCCATAACAGTGTCGAAAAATTGTATAACGTTCCTTCAGAATTTACGGTTGCCCTGAAACTATTATAATATTGTAGCGAAATTGGGGGGGGGAGAGATCGGCCTCCATCGCTGACCCTGATACAGTGAAAATTCAATTCAACTAATTCAAGGGAAAGGGGATCTCGACGCCTTTGGGGTCTCCCTGGGGCACTGATGCCCAGCAGAAGACTTGGCCGATGTCGCCTAGTCCCTTCGATGAATTCAAGGGGGAACCTCGACGCTCTTTAGCGTATCCCCGGGGCACTGATGCCCAGCCGAAGACTTGGCCAATGCGGCCTAGTGCCTTCGACGAACTCAAGGAGGGGGGGGGTAGCGATTGAGGCGCGCAAAACCAGAGGGCCTTGACGCCCTTTAGTGTCTCCCTGGGGCACTGATGCCCAGCCGAAGACTTGGCCGATGTGGCCTAGTGCCTTCGACGAACTCAAGGAGGGGAGGTAGCGATTGAGGCGCGCAAAACCAGAGGGCCTTGACGCCCTTTAGTGTCTCCCTGGGGCACTGATGCCCAGCCGAAGACTTGGCCGATGTGGCCTAGTGCCTTCGACGAACTCAAGGAGGGGGGGTAGCGATTGAGGCGCGCAAAACCAGCGGGGACCTCTATGCCTTACGCTTATCCCTGGGGCACTGATGCCCCGCCGAAGACTTGGTCGATGCGACCTGGTGGCCTACGATGAACTCCCGGAGGGAGGTAGTGAGGGAGGGGTTTTCGCGCGCTGGGGCCCCTCAGAAAAGTATAAAAGGCGACAGAGTTACACAGTAGCAGCGCAGTCGTCGTCAGTCCTCGGAAGAGAAGCGCAGTCGTCGTCAGTCCTCGGAAGAGAAGAGTCGCAGTCAGTGAGAGAGAGAGAGTCCGAAATTGCGAGCGGCGACAGTTCTTGTCCGACGGTGGGGCATCTTTGGAGTAAACGTGGATATAGAAGCAGGTGATTAGTCGTCGTTGAGATATTTCTTGCGGTATTTGATTGCGTATTACGAGTTGCAAAGCGATCGTTCTGTGGAATATACGGATATAATTTCTAGACACGACAAGTGTATTTGTTTCAATTGGAAATATCGATTATTGTGTTGATTATCGTGGATATAAGAAAAGTCTTCAATCGTTATTCGGTCTTATGATTTGCTGTCGATCAGTTGCGAGTAACTCGTTAAGTCCTTCGACCACATCGGAGGCCTTATCTACGCACATACGTCCAGGGCTTTCTTAACCACTCGGCTGGCCTTGGAAGTATACGGTATAGAGAGATATACCCCGGCGAGAGAGAGGTTCATTTCCGCCACACTAACTCAAGAAGTGGGGTACTGGGAAGTGCATTTTCGCCACACTGGCACCAGAAGTGGGTGTTGAAACGACGAGTTTTGATCGACAGCGACCTCGTGAAACCGGAAAAGCGATGGAAGACGAGGAGGTGATTATTCGACGAAGACCGCGGGGCATCGAGGATCCGGTCTCGGGCACATCGACTCCCGTGAGAAGACGGCGAACGACGGAGGCCTCGCCAGAACGGAGTCTTTTGGAGGACATTGGCGATGGTGACCTGAGGTCCGATGAACTGAGCGGACGAGAGAGACCAGAAAAAGAAATGTCGCCACCGAAATTGCTGGAAGGCATCGGGGGCCTACTGAAGACGAGACCGATGCAGATGAAACCGGGGAAGTTCGACGGAATAGGATCGTTGGAGTCTTTCCTGGCGCAATTCGAGGTATGTGCAACGCATAACAGATGGACGGCCTCGGATAAGATCGACTTCCTCCGATGTGCCTTGGAGAAAACTGCAACTCAGTTGTTATGGGACTTCGGCGCTCGCCAGGATGTGACATATGAAGAACTTGTCGGACGTCTGCGACAACGCTATGGCATGGAAGGCCAGGCCGAGATGTTCCGTGCGCAGCTCTACTACCGACGTCAGCGCGCCGATGAAAGCCTTAGCGATTTGCTACATGACATTCGGCGACTTGTGGTCCTCGCGTATCCGGTGCCATCCAATGAGACTACGCAGATCATCGCCAGGGACTCTTTCTTGGAAGCCATGCGGGACCGCGAACTTTCACTCAAGGTTCGCGAACGAGAGCCAAAAAGTTTGGATGAGGCCTACCGGGCGGCGCTTCCCCTTGAGGCCTATCAGCGAAGGACGGATGCGGACGATCGGGGAAGACAACCGAACAGAGTAAGGGGAACGCAGGAGACCGACGTCAACGCTTAGATCCGGTCACAGCTCGACCGTTTTCTCGCTGAGCAGCGCGAAGAGCAACGGAGATGGCAGCGAGAGATGGAGAGTAACATTGAACGACAACTTCGAGAACTGCGGGGCCCAGCTGCGACTACTGGCGCAACCGGGCGAGATGCTCGGCCCTCGGAAGGTGAACAAGGAGTTTCACGGCGGACGGCGGCCTGCTTCAACTGTGGCCGACCCGGTCACTTCGCACGCAATTGCCGGCAAGGCCGCCGGCCCTTCAATCGTCAGCCAGCAACGGCAACGGTCGGTACGGAAGCGACCGATGCAACGGAGGAAGTCGTCACTAATCACACGGCGCGGTCAAGGCTCCCGAACCGCGCAACCAACAACGCCATCTACATAAGAGGTATAGTCAACGGACGGCCGCAGACCTGCCTGATCGACACTGGATCAGAAGTAAGCCTGGTACCGCTTTCTACTGTTGAGGGGTTAGACTTACGTCCTTGTAATCGCTTTTTGATGGCTGCAAATGGGTCTAATATACGGGTCCTTGGAGAGGTAAACATTCCGATTAAAATTCGGATGGGTTTCGAAATCCTCACGGCTTTTCTGGTATCCGATCAGATTACCGAACTTATGTTGGGTATGGATTGGCTAAGGGAGCACCGATGTCGCTTGGGTTTTGGTACGGGGGCCTTGTTTGTTGGCCGTCGACGTGTGTCTCTTGTAAGGGGCAATGGGTCCATGTGGTGCCGGCGCGTGATCGTCGCTGAGGAGGTTGTGGTATCGCCTAAGTGCCAGCAGGATGTGATAGTTAAGACGCAGTATGGGGACTTAGCTACTAAAGCGCCTGCATGGATGACTGAGGCCTCGGAGGTCCAGCCTGGTGTTCACCTGGCCCGAGTAGTTGTAGGAGATTGTGCGGATACGACCCAGGTAAGGGTGGTAAACCTTAGTGAAGACCCAGTTAAGTTAAGTAGGGACCAGGTGCTAGGAGGCTTACACCCAGTAGAGGTTGAACATAGCAGCGTTCGTGAGGAAGGTAGAGGTCAAGTAAAGGGTGATTTTTCCCCTGACTTTTTGCTAGAAGATCTTCCGGAAGAGGTGGGGTCGGATGATCGTTTGCAGCTGCGGAACTTGTTGGCAGAATATAAGGATATATTTTCTGCAACGGAAAGAGATCTTGGTAGGACGACTGTGACTACACATAAGATAGACACAGGTGATGCACGACCGGTACGACAGCCTTTAAGACGACAGCCACTGCCGCATAGGGTTACTATAGATGAGCATTTAGATAATATGTTGGCTGCTGGGACTATTGAACCTGCTGTTAGTGAATGGGCGTCCAATGTGGTGTTAGCACGTAAGAAAGACGGTACGTTGAGATTCTGTATTGATTACAGGCAGTTGAACGATAGGACGAAGAAGGATTCGTATCCGCTTCCTCGGATTGACGAATGTTTGGATGCACTTGCTGGTGGTGGGTGGTTTAGCACCCTAGATTTACGTAGCGGCTATCACCAGGTGGCTTTAGACCCGAAGGACGCGGACAAGACTGCCTTCGTTACACGACGGGGTATCTTTCGATGGAATGTGATGCCGTTCGGGCTCTGTAATGCGCCAAGTACTTTTCAGAGGCTGATGGATATCGTCCTCTCGGGGTTAAATTTTGAGATTTGCCTAGTTTATCTGGACGATGTGACAATATTTGGGAGCACCATAGAAGAGCATCTAGACCGATTGAAGCAGGTGTTTCAGCGACTAAGGGAGGCCAATCTAAAGCTTAAACCGAGCAAGTGTCGTTTGATGCGCAAGGCAGTTAATTTCCTAGGACATGTCATCACTCCAGAAGGAGTGTCGATGGACCCGTCCAAGATACAGGATGTTGTTGAGTGGCCTGTCCCTCAACAGCTGAGGGATGTACGAGCATTCGTAGGGTTGTGCTCGTACTACCGACGCTTCATTCGTGATTTCTCGATGGTGGCGGCCCCGCTGTTTGCTTTGACGAAGAAGGGTAGGGCCTTCGAATGGGATTTGACCTGCCAAGAAGCGTTCGAACGGTTGAAAACCGCTTTGACAACCGCACCAATCCTTGCATTGCCTAAGGATGAAGGAGTTTACGTATTAGACTGTGATGCATGTGACTTTTACATAGGAGCGGTTTTGTCTCAACGCATTGAAGGTGAGGAAAGGGTAATAGCTTATGGCAGTCGCCTTCTGTCCAACGCGGAGAGAAATTACTGCGTCACCCGTAGGGAGTTGCTCGCTATCGTGTATTTTACGAAGTTGTACAGACAATATTTGTTGGGTCGTCCATTTGTATTAAGGACGGACCACGCTGCCTTGCAGTGGCTCCAGCGTACTCCAGAGCCTATTGGGCAACAGGGGCGTTGGTTAGAAAGGTTGGCTGAGTTCGAATTCCAGATAATACACCGACCAGGCCGACAACATGGGAATGCGGATGCGCTTTCCAGAAAGCCATGCCGTCAATGCGGTTATGAAACTTGGAGTGAGGTAGCCGCGGTGACTGAAGTGGCAGGGCCTGGGGTAGCAGATAATGAGCCTGGACCCACGGAGACGTTAGAAAAGGCACAAGAGGAGGACTCGGACCTTGGTATAGTGAGATCGTGGCTGAAGGAAGGTGGGCAGGTCCCCGATCTCGTACAAATCTTCTATGAGAATGCAGCTATAAAAACGTATTGGCATCAACGTGACCAATTGTATTTACTAGGAGGCGTGTTATATCGCCGGACGTCTGACAATGTAGAACAATTAGTAGTGCCTAAGGCCCGACGTGAAGAGTTCCTTAGGTTGTCCCATGCGGGTATCACGGGAGGTCACTTGGGGGTCCGACGCACAAGATGGCAAGTGCGACGTAGAGCGTACTGGGTAGGTTGGTCTAAAGAGACCAAACGTTTCTGTCAGCGTTGTTTTCAATGCGCCCAGTATCACCGCGGACAACCTCCTCGGCAGGGTCCGCTGCAACCTCTGCCTTGTGGGGAACCCTTCGAGAGACTTAGCCTAGATATAACCGGTCCTCACCCAAGGAGCCGTCGGGGTCATGTTTACATTTTAACGGTCATGGACAATTTCACTAAATTTGTTGAGGCAATTCCCATGGCGAATCAGGAAGCGATATCGGTGGCTAGAGCGTTAGTCGAAAATGTTATTGTACGGTATGGGGTCCCGCTACAGATCCTAACGGATCAAGGGACTAATTTCGATGGGAATCTGTTCCGGGAACTCTGTAAAATATTGGGCATCGATAAGGTCAGGACCACTACTTACCACCCAAGCGGAAACGAGATGATTGAGAGGTTTCATAAAACTTTAAACGCGATGTTGGGGAAAGTTATTTGCAGCCATCAGAGGGATTGGGACGACGTCTTGCCCCATGTCCTGGCCGCCTACCGGGCGTCGCTGCATGAGACGACGGGCTTCAGTCCGAACTTCCTCATGTTCGGTCGTGAGACAAGAGCCCCACTGGATCTCGTTTACGGTCGACCTCCGGATGCCGACCGCAATGAAGCCACCTACGTGAGCTATGTTCGAGACTTCGCTGAACGTATGGAGAATGCATATCGACTAGTCCGCGAACAGTTGAAAGTTACGGCGGAACGACGCCGTCATACTTACAATCAACGAGTTCGTCCCGCGCGGTTCAAGCCGGGAGACCGCGTATTCTACTTCGCACCGCGTCGCCATCGAGGGCGCACCCCGAAATGGACCCGTATGTACACGGGGCCATTTACTGTGGTGGAACAGAGAGGGGCTGTGAACTATATACTTCGGAATACGGCCAATTCTCGACCGTTTACCGTCCACGTTGACAAGATAAAACCGTGCTTTAACGAAGAAGTGTCGGAGAACGACGGCACACTGCTTGAGCAACCGCCAAGCGACGGAATCGTCGATAGTCGGCCTCGGCGTCAAGTTCGCCGGCCCGCACGCTATTTGCAGTGAAATGCATAGATCCTTGCGATCCGGTGGCTCGGTGACAATGCCGCCGATGATTTAAGGAGTCGCAAGTGGATGTGAAGGATGCAGACATATTGATGTTTTGTGTAATTCAGTTTGGTTAGGGTTAATTTGTTGTTTGCATAGCCCTGATCTTTCTTAGACTGCATTAAAGATAAGCAGTTTATGATGTGACTTGTTGATATTATGGGACCATGTGGCGCATTTAGATGTTAGTTGATAATTGCTTTTGATAGCGAAGAGCAGGTTCCGATGCGGCCCAGTGCCCTGCACCCGATGCGGCCCAGTGCCCTGCGCCTTCTTGTGTTAAATGTTCGCAGTTACGATTAGTCTTTTGTAGCTAAGTTTCAATGTAACTTGGTCATTTTCTTTTGGGTGTTGCAATCGAGAATGGGGACATCCTCTCGCCCTGGTCCGCCGAGGATGTAGCGAAATTGGGGGGGATCGGCCTCCATCGCTGACCCTGATACAGTGAAAATTCAATTCAACTAATTCAAGGGAAAGGGGATCTCGACGCCTTTGGGGTCTCCCTGGGGCACTGATGCCCAGCAGAAGACTTGGCCGATGTGGCCTAGTCCCTTCGATGAATTCAAGGGGGACCTCGACGCACTTTAGCGTATCCCCGGGGCACTGATGCCCAGCCGAAGACTTGGCCAATGCGGCCTAGTGCCTTCGACGAACTCAAGGAGGGGGGGGGGTAGCGATTGAGGCGCGCAAAACCAGAGGGCTTTGACGCCCTTTAGTGTCTCCCTGGGGCACTGATGCCCAGCCGAAGACTTGGCCGATGTGACCTAGTGCCTTCGACGAACTCAAGGAGGGGGGGGGTAGCGATTGAGGCGCGCAAAACCAGAGGGCCTTGACGCCCTTTAGTGTCTCCCTGGGGCACTGATGCCCAGCCGAAGACTTGGCCGATGTGGCCTAGTGCCTTCGACGAACTCAAGGAGGGGTGTAGCGATTGAGGCGCGCAAAACCAGCGGGGACCTCTATGCCTTACGCTTATCCCTGGGGCACTGATGCCCCGCCGAAGACTTGGTCGATGCGACCTGGTGGCCTACGATGAACTCCCGGAGGGAGGTAGTGAGGGAGGGGTTTTCGCGCGCTGGGGCCCCTCAGAAAAGTATAAAAGGCGACAGAGTTACACAGTAGCAGCGCAGTCGTCGTCAGTCCTCGGAAGAGAAGCGCAGTCGTCGTCAGTCCTCGGAAGAGAAGAGTCGCAGTCAGTGAGAGAGAGAGAGAGAGAGAGAGAGAGAGAGAGAGAGAGAGTCCGAAATTGCGAGCGGCGACAGTTCTTGTCCGACGGTGGGGCATCTTTGGAGTAAACGTGGATATAGAAGCAGGTGATTAGTCGTCGTTGAGATATTTCTTGCGGTATTTGATTGCGTATTACGAGTTGCAAAGCGATCGTTCTGTGGAATATACGGATATAATTTCTAGACACGACAAGTGTATTTGTTTCAATTGGAAATATCGATTATTGTGTTGATTATCGTGGATATAAGAAAAGTCTTCAATCGTTATTCGGTCTTATGATTTGCTGTCGATCAGTTGCGAGTAACTCGTTAAGTCCTTCGACCACATCGGAGGCCTTATCTACGCACATACGTCCAGGGCCTTCTTAACCACTCGGCTGGCCTTGGAAGTATACGGTATAGAGAGATATACCCCGGCGAGAGAGAGGTTCATTTCCGCCACACTAACTCAAGAAGTGGGGTACTGGGAAGTGCATTTTCGCCACAATATGACCTTTTATATGAAACTATACATAATACCGGTATCGCAAGACTTTCACACAAGTTTTTACTACTTGCATTGAATTTGTAATATAAACATTGATTGATACCTAACACGATAGACATAATTAATCATAAAGGAGTATAAAAGAATATTCCAAGGTAACGGAACGACCTTGATGTAGTTCGATATAAATGGATATCTCATAATTATAGTTATAAACATGAAAAGTTTGATAAAATTTCGACTCTTAACCTCCTCCGTTTTCCATGATTCTTGCCACTGTATCCTGGTTTGTTTGTCGAAGACACCTGACGATATTTGAAGACATTGTATCGTCGCAGGATCTCATGATATGCAACAACTCTGCGTTCTGATTTCTGTATAAACAGTTCTTATCTTTGTTTGAACGTTGTAGTTTAATGAATTGACTTTGCTCTTCCGTAATGCAGTTCAGGGACAACAGCAAAGCGATTAACTCGTCATTTGTTTGAATAGTTTCTTTGAGGTAATTTTGGTTGTTTCTAATGATTGCAGATTTTTTCTTGCTTTTTTCATAGAAATCTAAATAGATCAGAAAGTAACACCACTTTTGATGAGATCGCAACTTCTTATATTACAACATATCATCAGCGAAACATTTTTGATCGAAGTAAATGAGAAACCTTTGCGCCTGCAGACTCTGTAATAGACAGAGGAGATGAACTGATGCTTCAATGCGAAAAACAGCATTGTATCAAATGGGGTCTATCTGTAAAAACATCATAATCCAGGTTCTAGGTCATAACCGCTTTCATTGTTGCCAAATCTCATTCACTTCAAACTGTCCTGGCTTCACTAGTAAATGCCCGCATCTTACTTCTCACTTCTATCATTATGGGAGATCTTCAGAAACTTCAATGATTCAATGCTCTATTGTTAAAGCCATAACAAACACTCCTAAATATGAGCCCCATAAGCTACCCATGACCCATTTGTCACAAGGCCTGACCGTCGAGAGGAATCTACTTAAAATTGTGTTTTAATGATCTACATTTATAAAATAGTCCATATGAAACAGCCGACCTCTCAGTGTGTGAAAGGTGAGAAATAGGCTACGGCGTAACAAATTAGCTCCAAAATCAATTTTCTCAGATTCCTCAGATTACATTAAATGTTTAAATATGAAGCCAAGGATGCTTAGCATTATGTATCGAAACATCAACAATTGGTTGTTTGCTCAGGTGACCAGGAATAATAAAGTCATTGTTTATAATTGTACAGTTTCAGTTGGCCCGAATTGACCAATGACGAAGGGTTAGCAAGCGTCTTTAAAAGTATCTGCTGCCCAACTGCCCATCATGCCACCTGCTCGAGTCACCTTGTTGAAAACAGAGTGCGTGGTGCACGACCAGGCCTTGACCGGTAAAAACGTCAAGTTCCCGGAGACGAAGACTGATGGTCGGATGATGGAGAACATCAACGTCTCGATAAAAAAAATAGAGCGGAAGACAACGAGAAACCACCTCTCTAAATACCCCAAGTTACTGATGATGACTACTGATTCACCAAAATGACTGGCAATGTTTTATGTCTTAATATGTTTGCGACTTTGCGTCCACTTTTTTGGCACTATCATGATTATTCCCCTAAGCCGTAATTTCTCTGGTTAACGGCTGGCTTGAGTAAATTTACGGCTGGTTTTTCGGCTAGCCGTAAAAGAGCGTAGACTACCTTTTTCGGCTAGCCGTAAATTTTCACGGCTAGCCGAAAAAAGTAGTTTACGCTCTTTAAGCGTGTAAACTACCTTTTCGACTATAAGTGCATCAATCATTAACACAGTAATACAATATACATGTACACTAGGGACTACTTTTAAATCGAAGGGTGGGCAATATTCACTGTCTGAAAATAATTTTAGAAATAAATTCAAATAATTATGTTAAGAAACAAACGGACATTTCATGTTTTCAGTTCACATACGTACATTGCATCGAGTTTGCATTCAATTACGATTTACGAGTATGTAATACTAATTGGAAGTTACAGCCACAAAATAATAGGGCCACCAGACATGCATTAATAGGTGTAGGCTTAGCCGCATAGCGAGAGAAAAAAGAAACATATACACATAAACAAAAAAGTGATAATTCTGGTAATAGACTGCAGCCGCTTTTGAAGCAGAGTAGTAAGAGTGTGCACTCTGCACTAACCCGCATGAGAGATAATTAGAAATATTTAACTTTGAATATAAAACCGGAAGTAGAAGTTGGAATATATGCAACATAGGACAGCCTGGACAGGGCCCTTACAAAAAAGATGAGACGGGCATGTGATTGACGTCAGCATTTAGGCCTACCGCTCATTGCGCACTAAGTTCAAACTAGCAAGCCAGCGTGGAAACTTTATAATCACAACTGTGCGCATGTTCTAGCCAAACTTTTTTCCGGCGGCTAGCCGTGAAATAACTCTCGGGGGTTTTTCGGCTAAGCCACAAAATTTCCGGCGGTTTATCGGCTTGCAGAAATTTTTTCGGCTCGGCGGCTAACGGCGGCGGCTTAGGGGTATGATCATGATTGCAAATGCAATCATTACATGGAACGTAACCCCACTTGCAATTCTGATGATCCAAACATAATGGCTATAAAACCAATCTACCTTTCAGTCGGCGCCAAATTCTGTTCTTAAATCTTCGTCTTGTCATTCGTTGAAACCAACAGAAGTCAACTGATGCCAGAGCTTTTATGACATCTTCATCTCTCTGCTTTGGTGAAGAACTCAGTATCCAATGCAGAAACGACTTTTCCAAGACGACATCCAGCAGTTCCAATGGAAGTTCATTGACCTACAAATAAGAAAGCTCAGTACTTCAGTACTATATTTATCGCGTTAGTGTCAAATCGTTCGCCCTAGCCACGAATACAGATCAGACCTTTAAGTTTCAATACATCTCATTATGATCATGATCATGATGATGATCATCATCATCATGATCATCATCATGATCATCATCATCATTATCATAATCATAATCATCATCATCATCAGTTCCTGATGCCGGCCATTCGGCGGCGATGGGTACGAATAAATGTTCTCCTGTGGCCTCGGTCATTTTGTCAAGTCTAATGCTCCCGTAGTGTTAGTCAAAGGGAAGTCATGTCCTCAGTTATATTATCTATCCAGCGTAGTCTTGGTCTGCCGTTGTTTTGTTTTAGAATTTTGTATGTAGTGGTGTGGGATTCGGTCAACTGGCATTCTCCGTATACATGTCCAAATTATTGGAGTCTTCGCTGAACGAATTTGTCTGGCAGAGTTGTTTGGATACCTAATGATTGTCTTATGTCATCGTTTCTTATTTTCTGTAGTCCTCAAATCCCTGCATTCTTCCGCAGCCCGCTTATTTCTGCTATAAGAATTCTTCTATCATCTTGTTTTCTCATTGTCCAACATTCTGATCCATATAGGAAAATCGGTTGTATCATCGTCGCATATATTTTTGTATTTTGTTGTTGTCAATTCTCTGCTTCTCCATATCCTGTTCATTATTCCAAATGCCTGTGAAGCGTATCCGATTCTCCTTTGTTGTTCTCCTTTTTGTTGCTGCTATCTGCGTTTATTAGCGCTCCTAGATATATACTAGGGGCCTAATAGTTCCACTTGTTTAACAGCTTCTCCTTGGATTGTGATAGCTATTGGTTTCTCTTTGGTCTTTTTATCGCCATTGTTTTGGTCTTCTCTACGTTGATCATTATATATATAGACCAATCTTCTACTGCATGGTTTCGTCAATCTGCGTTGTAGAATCCTGTAGTTCTGGTCCGCTTTTAGTGAGGAGGCCAATGTCGTCACCAAATCAAAGATTATTCACCAGTCCTCCATTTAATTTAATTCCTGCTTCGGTGTTGTTAAGGCTGAGTGACATTACTGGTTCTAATATTATAATACGCTGCTTCTAATGCGTCTAATCAATACATAATATTATATAGACGCATAGATGTATACGCACATTTATACGTATATAATATATATGTAGGTTATGTGCATATATGTGTATGTAGGTTATATATATATATATATATATATATATATATATATTCTATGAAATGGAAGAGGAGATAACGAGTTCTGGGTTAAAATAATTTGTAATGTTTGTCAGAAAGCACTTTAAGCTCCGGAACGATATCGAAACCACGATCTTGGTAAATTTTTAGACATAAAATTTTTAAGAATAATAAAAAGACGAAGAGATTTGATTTTTTAGGATACAATTCGAGACTCAGCCCCCCCCCCCCCAAAGCAAAACGCTGGAAATATCTGAAGCTTTGCAATGCTTACATATACATAGCAGGTTCAATAGCAGATGCCATTTCCCCTACAATTCTTAAAGAATCTGATGCGTCTGTAACATAGCTATCGGCAGCCCGCTGTGTATAATATAGGTGACTAGCTGAGCCCCCATCCATCATCCAGGTTGTACAAGCTATAGTATAGCCATCGCTATGTATGAACTATGAACTCCAACTCTAACACATTTGACACATGACCTTGTATAGCAAAGTTTCCCGCCCTTCCTAGCTGTTAGTCACACTGGGCTCTAGGCTGCGGCTGGCCTCTGCACCATATGCCTCATTCGATCGTCCCGCTCTCCCCACTCTCTCTCCACATCTCTCTCCGTCTCTGACTCTCTGTTTGCCTTTGTCTTTGTCTGTCTGTCTCTGTTTCTGTCTCTCTCCGCATTGAGTATAACACTACATGTGTGCAGCCACGCACACAGTCTCGGAGTTTAGCCTTCGAAGTGATTAGACGTACGCGGAAACATTTGCAGTCGAGCCGAAGAATTGTTTACTCAGTGGACCAGCAAAGATCTATCGCGGTGAGCGACACCGTTGTTTCTTTGTTCTGTTGCGTAGCCATTGCTTTCTTTGTATAATCAGTGTGGCTTAGATTTGATTTCATTGTTAGTTTTAAATTCTTGTCGCCCTGGCTAGACATGAGTTCTAGCGCGGGCCCCTTTGTCTCCGACTCTGCACTTCAGTTGCAGTCGGTCGAAGACATTACGGATTCCTTAGGGCTGGTGACTCCGTCTAAAAAACGGATGAAGCCGTGTGACGACTCGCCTGATAGTGGCAGGTTAATAATTGCGACCGATTCCGAAGAATCGAGTTGCGATGACGATAACGACGGGTTCTTAACGGTTAGTGGTAAGACTGCCCGTAAGTCGGAGAAGAAGAGGAAGCTCACTGGTGTCACCCTGGACTCCCTCAGGCATTCTCCCAGTAAGGTAAAGAAAACCACTGTGGAACGGCGCATGCCAATTGCGCCGAAAGCCTTGGTAAAGGCTCCCACCACACGGTCTGGAGATAGGTTAGTAAACAAAGGAGATCAATCAACAGAGATGAAAGAGGCGCCTGCCACTCGGGTGACGGTCTCCCGATCTGTAGAAGACCGATTGTTTGTAGAGTTTATTGGTCTGCCTTTGTGTAAGGTAAACGCGACCGCTGTCAGGACGGAGCTGAACACGTCGTTCGGCCCGTTGTTTGCGGACCTGGTGACCCCGTCGGCCACGAGTGTGCGTGTGCACCTTGGCGGCCCTGAAAAGGAGGCAAACAGAGCGCGCCTGCTCGCCTGTACCAAGGTCTGTAATTACCAGATCAAGGTGTCGGAGCCACGCGAGATCGTGCGCCACAGGGGCAAATATGTCCAGAGAGTGATTAAAGGAGTGTCACATGCTCTGTCTGACTCGGACATACACGAGTCTGCCAAAGAACACGAAAACCTGCCTGTGATCAAGGTCGAGCGTATTCACAAGATTGTGAACAAGGTGAAGGTGCCAACTATGGCTGTCCTAATCAGTTTTTTGCCTGGTGCAATTGTCCCTGCACGATTGCATGTAGGTTTTCTGACATTCAAGCTACATCTGTACGAGCCACCAGTAACCCGTTGCTTCTGTTGTTTTTTACCTGGCCACGTGGCTAAGTTTTGCAGGGTCAAGACCCTGCGATGCAGCATCTGTGCCGGTGAGCACAAGGCTGCCGATTGCACGAAGCGGGACCAACCGAAGTGCGCAGCCTGTGGAGGACCGCATCCCGCGCTGTCTAGCAGCTGTCCGAAGTACGTGCTAGCAAAGGCAGCGACCACCATCAGCGTACGCCAGGGCGTCCGATACAGCGATGCGCTCCGGATGGCTAAGGCGCAGATCAACAACGCTCAGCCTCAGAAGCCGACGACAGCTGCAGCCGAAACCGCAGCAACTACATCTGACGCTGCACTAACAACGACAACGACAACAACACAATCGCGTCCCTCTCCAAAGCCTCGACGGGCCAAGGCGACCCATCCTGCTGCAGACGTCACCGTGCTGCCGCCGGTTCGGGAGGAGATCGCGAAGACCGACGACGATGGTTCCGCCCAGAGACACGCTCTGGACGCCCTCACCCGCGCCTGCGCCTTGTTCGTAGAGGGAATGACGGCGATGGGGGCGAATGAAGGCGCCGCTGTCACTCCGGCAAAGATGATCGAGGTCATCCTTGATGCCATCCATGCCGCCTTCAAGATTCCGCTCGACGCGATGACACCCGTCTATCCAGTCGCCTCGACAACTTCCGGCATATCGTCAGCCACGTCAGCCACTTCACCCGTCAACCGCCATCATTGATCTCCAGATTCTCCAGTGGAACGCGTGCAGCCTCAGGGCCCGGGTGGGGGAGCTGAGGCACCGCGTCTCCGGGATGCAGACACCGCCGGCGGTCATCTGCATCCAGGAGACGTGGCTCAGCCCGTCCATCAGTTTTGAGATCCCGGGGTACTCCTGTGTGCGGCACGACCGTTCCGTTGGAGAAAAAGGAGGAGTGGCGACGTTCGTGAGGACGGGTATCGCCTACTCCCTGATCAGCACCACTGACGTCCCGGAATCGATCACCATCTCTATCGACGGACTCCCAACAAAGATCAAGATCATCAACATCTACCATACAAAATCAACACCAGAAGACCCCTTGTTGCCGGACGCTTACACGCCCTTCTTCCGTAACAAGTCTGCAATCGTTCTGGGAGACTTCAACGCCCACAGCACTCTCTTCGGGTCCGACATCACCAACGCACGGGGTCGCCAGCTGGAAGACGACATTGAAGCCAGCGCCTTTGTCCTACTGAACACTGGTACCCCGACGTTCGTCAGCAACACCTCTGGAGCATCCAGCCCTCTGGACCTTGCGATGGCCTCGACGCCCTTGGCGCGGAGGTGCACTTGGACTGTCCTCGACGATTCCATGGGCAGCGACCACTCACCGATCCTCATCACCATCGATGAAGCAGTCCCGGTCGAAGAGTCCTTCATCCCGAGGTGGCTCCATCGAAAGGCCGACTGGACGGCCTTCAAGGACGACTACAGAGAGGCGCTGACCATCGACCTCGTTACCGACGACATTGAGGTGAGCCACAGCAACATCACCGGTTCGCTCATGGAGGTCGCCATGCGGCACATACCTCGGACGACCCCTCCCAAGGGGAAGACCAGGAGTGTGCCGTACTGGACAGAGGAGTGCACTCGCCGCGTCGGGGAGCGCACCGAGGCCCGCAACAAGATGAAGAGGACCAGGGACCCGGCGGATGTTGAAGAATACCGTCACATCAAGGGAATCGCCCAGAAGACCATCAAGGACGCGCAGAAGACATCCTGGAGAGAATACTGCACCACCTTGAACGACAAGACGAAGCTCGGAAGGGTGTGGGGCACCCTGAGAAAGATGTCCGGCACAAGGTCAAGACCACAAATTCCAACGCTGAAGAAAGAAGGAAACATCTACGCGACGAACCAGGAGAAAGCGAACCTCTTCGGAAGATGCTTCTCTGAAGTCAGCTGCACTGGCAGCCACTCCGCGGAGTTCCAGGAGCGTAAGGACGCTTTTGAAGCCGAGCACTCTGAGGAGCTTCACGGAGAGCACCTTCTGACTGACGAGAAGCCCTTCAACGAGCCCTTCACCATCCAGGCTCTGAGAATCGCTCTCCTGCGCTGCAAGAAGGATACAAGTCCGGGTGAAGACACCATCACGTATGAGATCCTGGCCCAGCTTCCGCATCCGAGCCTGCTTGCCTTGCTGGAGCTGTTCAACATGGTGTGGCAACATGGACGACTCCCGGCCTGCTGGAAGAACTCCATCGTTGTTCCTATCCTGAAACCGGAGAAACCAGCCTTCGACGCCAACTCCTACCGCCCGATTGCCCTGACATCCGTCTTGTGCAAACTGATGGAGCGGCTAGTGACGGACCGGCTGACCTGGCACATGGAAACCAACCACCTGTTCAACAGATTCCAGTCTGGTTTTCGCAGGCTCCGGAGCTGCCAGGACCACATCGTTCGACTCCAAGACGACATCCAGAGAGCCATCCACTCTAAATACAGCCTAACTGGTGTTTTTGTAGATCTCGAGAAGGCTTTCGATCTGATGTGGACCGACGGACTGCTGCACAAGCTGCAGCAACACAACATCACCGGTCAGATGTTCAACTGGATCCGGGACTTCCTGACCGACAGACACATCCGTGTCCGCGTGGGAGCAGAGCTGTCCGAACTCTTCCACATGGAGAACGGATCGCCACAGGGCAGTGTCATCAGCCCTGTGTTGTTCATCATCATGATGAACGACTTCCCGGATCCGGAGAACGGCGTCAAGCTTTCTCTCTACGCGGACGACAGCGCCATCTGGAGAGCAGGACCAAACCCGGACGTGAACCAGCGACACCTTCAATCCTACCTCGATCGACTGAAAAAATTCTTCGACGACTGGGGTTTCAAGGTGTCTACGACGAAGACCGTGGCCGTCGAATTCCATCGCTTCCGCACACCAACAGCACACCGACCGCTGAGACTCGGGACCTCTCTTCTGAGCTACAAGGATAGCGTCAAGTTCCTGGGTGTGATATTCGACCGGTATCTTACCTGGTCCGAACACATCAGGTACGTGGCGGATCGCTGCAAGAAGCGTCTCAACCTGATGCGCGCTATTGCAGGATCCCATTGGGGGGCGTCGAAAGACACCCTTCTGATGGTCTACCGAGCTCTCATCCGCTCCGTCATCGACTACGGCTGCATCGCGTACGAGAGTGCCTCGGCGAACCAGAAGAAAGTGCTAAACACTATCCAGTGTAAGGCACTCACGATAGCTTCTGGAGCGCTCCGAGGAACGAGCCTCTCCGCTCTGCAGGTAGACTGCGGGGAGATGCCACTCCACCTACGACGAAAGCAGCAGATGATGGAGTTCATCATGAAGATAGACGCCATCCCGGACCATCCGACGCAGACCATCACCAGCGGCCGGAAGACGAAAGCGGCCAAAGACGACATGGATCCGATCCGAGTGAAGGCGAGAAACATCAACAGCGAGATCGCAAAGCCTACGATCCAGCCACTCGCCTGCACGACAAGACCGATGTGGACACTCCGCCAACCGATCATAGACACCACACTCAGGAATAAGATCAGAGATCTACCTAATCCTGCTAATGCTGTTGTTTTTTCAGATTACCTCAGAAGGAAGAAGTCCATGGTCGAAGACCACATCCGCTCTTACGATGGCCATGTGGCGATCTACACGGACGGCTCAAAGAACCCCGCAGGTAATGCATCGTGCTCCTTCTACGTGCCCTCTTGTGGCCACCATGGAAGCTACAGGATGAGCGACGGGTCGTCAGTCCTGGCAGCAGAAATGGAGGCCATAGGCAGGGCGATGGAATGGGCCGCTAACGCTAACGTACCAAATGTTGTTATTTTTTCAGACTCCCTCGGTGTCCTGCAGAGTCTGGAGAAACAGCAGTCCGGGACAAGACAACATCATCTCGTCGACCTGATCCACGCCATAGATGACTACGGGCAACACGCAGAGTCGCCACCGAAGATCGTTTGGATCCCCGGTCATCTCGGCATCCCAGGCAACGAGACGGCAGACGCCCTGTGCAAACAGGCGCTACACAACACCGCCGTGGACCTCCCGATGACGCTCGAGTACCCAGAAGCACGACACCTCTACCGCGACCACTTCCTCCGGAAGTGGCAAACAGAGTGGACCACCTCAGACACCGGCTCCGACTATAGGGTCGTCGAGCCAGACGTCAGCCTGGTCCGCAGATACACCGACCCAAACCGGAGGAAGGAAGTCACCATCACCAGACTCCGAATGGGGCACTGCTGCCTCAACGCGCAGTTGAAGTTGTGGGGCCGCCACGAAACCGGAAACTGTGATGAGTGCGGTGACGCCCAGGAAACCGTGCGCCATTTCCTCTTGGAGTGCCCTTCTCAGGCTGGACTCCAAGACCAGCTCCTCCGAGAGTGCGCACGGAAAAACTGGTCTTTCGATCTGTACACCGTACTCAGTCAAACCAGCTGCCTGAATACCATCTACAAGTGGCTGGAGGCTTCCGGTCGAAAGATCTGAAGGCGGCCCCTGCCCCCACCGGAAAGAAGAAGACCAAGAAGAAGACAAAGAAGAAGACAAAGAAGAAGACCAAGAAGAAGATAGAAGAACATAAACTTTTAGTGTAAATAAAACTCGGAACAATATTAACAATATTAACAGTATACAGAGAACTATCCTATGTAAATAGCAAGCCCCACAAATGTAACCAAGACGGGGGAGGGGAGAAAACCCAACTCCGCTGACCGTGCATGGGAAAATCCTACCACCACCTTCCCCCACGGGGGTTTTCTTGGTTGGCAGCCGGCCGTCAGCTTAACCTGTCTTGGACCCCAATCGTGATCTATTATGTACCTGTACATATATTATTGTCTATGACGCCAATCATCTTTGATATGACGGCGTCGTTAAATAAACGTATTTAAGTAAGCCACGCACACAAGACCAATACGGTACAAGATCAACGGTTTAAGACCAACTTGCCAAGACCAAATTAAGTACCAAAAATAATAATAATAATAATAATGACGACAATTTCTAAGGCGCCGTGTAATACAGCACATGCCGTTACAAGGGCGCCTTGACAAAACAACGACACACACACACACACACACACACACACACACACACACACACACACACACACACACACACACACACACACACACACACACACACACACACACACACACACACACACACACACACACACACACACACACACACACACACACACACACACACACACACACACACACACACACGATCAGTCAGAGATAGGCTACGCCTTGGAAAAAATATAAGACTTGAGTCTAGACTTGAAAGACTCAACTGAGTCGGCCGAACGTATCTCAGGTGGCAGACTATTCCAGCAGCTGGGGCCTCTTCTTTATGTTCTCTGCCCACCGGCAGGTTCGTATGACCAATGACGCCATCGTTCTCTGTCTTGTGCTCTTTTCTTCAGTCCACTGTATCCTTCTTCTTTTGTCATCATCCAGTCTAGCAGCATTGCCCTCGGTCTTCCTCGCGTCTTTCTCCCCTCCATCCTTCCCTCCATGATGTCTCTTAGCAGTGTCTCACTCCTTAGGATGTGCCCGATCCATTTCCTTTGTCGTCCGCGTATAGTACTTATGAGTGATCTTTGTTCTTCTACCATTTGCAGGATTTCCTCGTTCGTCCTCCGTTCCACCCAGCTAACTCTCTCCATTCTGCGCCACACCCACATCTCGAAGGCCTCCAATCTTTTTATGTCGTCCTTCCTCATTGTCCATGTCTCGGAGCCGTACAGCACAACACTCCACACCAGTGTCTTCACCATTCTCTTCTTTAGATTCTTGCTTAAGGTTCCTCTCATCAGCTCTCCTCTTTTGTAAAATGCATCTTTTCCCATGGATATTCTTCTTTTTATTTCCTCATGGCATCTTGCATCGTCTGTGATCACACTTCCTAGATAGCAAAACTTCTCCACCTGTTCTATTTCTTGTACGTTTAGTGTGATCTTTATTGTTTGTGGTATTATACCGCTTCTCTTGTTTATCTTCATTACCTTTGTCTTCTTTACGTTTATTTTCATTTCATATTCCAGTGATACCGTATTTAGACGATCCATCATCCTTTGTAAGCCCTCCTGGCTAGTTGCCAGCATCGCCTGGTCATCTGCAAATCTCAATGCCTTCACCCTTCTTCCTCCTACCTTTATCCCCTCCTCCATATCGTCTAGCGTTTCTCTTATGATCTCTTCTATATAGATGTTGAATAGGATTGGTGACAGTGGGCATCCTTGTCTTACCCCTCTTCCTATTTTTCCTGGTTCTGAGTACTCTCCATCAACTCTTATTTTCACTCTTTGTCCCATGTATAGATTACCTATCAATCTTCTTTCTCTCCAATCCACCCCTTTTCTTCTCAGTATTCCCATTAGCTTTCTCCAGTCTACTCTGTCGAAAGCTTTTTCATAGTCGACGAAGCAGATATATATATGTCTTGGTCATGTTGGATGCTTCTTTCTGCTATTATCCTCAATGCTGCTATCGCATCTCTTGTCCCCTTTCCCTTTCTAAACCCATATTGGTCCTCTCCCAAGCAATTTTCTGCTTCCGCCTTTGTCTGCAGTCTCTTTGTTATAATTCTTAGCAGGATTTTTGATGCATGTGTCAGAAGGCTTATCGTGCGATGGTCTTCGCAATTTGTTGCATTCTGCTTCTTCTGTATTGGTATAATTATTGTCTGCAGGAAGTCCTTTGGCCATTCTCCCGTGTTGTAGATGTCCCGGCATAGTTGCACCACCTCGCTCATTGCCTTCTCTCCAAGATTTCTGAGTATTTCTATTGGGATGTTGTCAATTCCTTCCGACTTCCCATTCTTCATGTCCTTAATTGCAGCCAAGACCTCCTCTCTCATCACCTCCGGACCCATGCCGTCCTCCACCTGTGTTTCTTCCTGCTTCCGTTCTTGTTTCCTCATTTCTTCCTCGATGCTCCCACTTCCTGTATATAATTCCTCCACATATTCCTTCCATCTTTCCCTTATATCATCTGCGTCCTCCAGTAGTCTGCCGTCCTTGCTCTTGATTGCACCTCCTCTTCCTGTATTTTGCTTCTTGCTTAGTGATTTTATTTTACCGTACACCAAATCGCTTCGCCCCTGTTCCTGCAGGAGTTCCAGTTCTCTGCACTGCTCCTCCCACCACATTTCTCTTGCTTTATCCGTTGTTCTTCTCAGCTGGTTGTTAAGTCTTCTATATTCCTGTTTAGCCTCCTCTGTACTTTGATGTTTCCATTTTCTTCTCTCCTCCATGTCTTTTATCATCTCTGTTGTTATCCATGGTTTACGTGGTTCGTTTCCCTTTTGGAATCCTATCGTTTCAGTCGCCTCTTTCATCAATGCCTCTTTTAGGTTCGTCCACCTCTCTTCTGTTTTTGTTCCCTCTTTTAGATTTTCTACTTTTTCCTCTAGGTTCTTCGATACTTCTCCCATCTTTGTTTTTATCATTTCTTTGTTCCACTTCATTTTCTTCACTCTTTTCTTTTTGATGAACTTAAGTTGTAGGCTCACTGTCATAGCTACCATGTTATGGTCTGTATCTGCATCTGCCCCGGGAAGGGCTCTCGCATTCTTCACACTATTTCTGTACCTCTGCCTTACCATTATGTAATCCAGCTGGTATCTTTCCCTGTCTCCTGGTGATTTCCACGTGTACCTTCGTCTTTTTTCCTGCTGGAACCATGTGTTCGTTATTACCAGTCTTTGCCTTTTGCAGAATTCCATTAATTTCTCTCCTCTCTCATTTCTCTTCCCCAATCCGAATTTCCCTATTATACCTTCCTGTTCGCCCTCTCCCACTACTGCATTCCAGTCTCCCATTACTATCACATAATCCGTACCTTTGATGTCTTCTAATCCTCTCTCTATTTTCTCATACATGTCATCCACCTCCTCTTCCTTATGCGCCGACGTAGGCATATACACCTGTACTATTGTTATGTCTACTGGGTGTGCATGTATTGATACTATTATCATCCTATCTTCGACTCTTTCTATTTTCGTCACACATTTGGCTGTTTTTTCTGACAGGAGAATTGCTACCCCGTTTTGTCCCTTGTCTCCTCCAGTGTGGACAACCCTATAGCCATCGCTCACGAAATCTCCTCCCTCCTTCCATCTTACCTCTGCCAAACCTAGTATGTCAAGCTGCGCTCTTCTCATTTCTCCTATGACGTTCGCGAGCTGGGGCCAGCAGTTGAAAAAGCGCGCTCCCCAAAGCGTGTCTTCGTCCTCCGCACATACAGATCACCTTTAACACCCGATCTCAGCGCCACTCCAGCACTCGACGACGCCGTTCGCACACAGTAGGACCTGAGATATTCTAATGTATCTTCGAAAAAGGCTTCCATCAAACGTCTCAGACAGTCATTGTTAAGTTATTTCAGTTCCAGCAAAAAAGAATAAATCGGGTATGTATCACAACCTACAGTATACCAGTATACAGAGCGCTGGTCCGGTGTTGTAGCTGGCGGGGAGGATGAATTTTGAGATCTGGATTGCATGTTTTTAATTGTAAAAAAATATAAATCGTAGGCCTTGCTCGCGGACAACCAGGCAGATGGCCGCGGACTACCAGTGGTCCGCGGACCACAAAGTGAGAACCGCTGCATTACATTATCTTATTGTCTCATCACATGTTTGAGTTTTTACTGGCGGTCGGCGCAATGGGACCTGCGTGAATGCACCGGCAGCCTGACACTAAATTTGTGAATTTGTGCGGTTATGTTCATTTGCTTTGACGAATGTGGCAAATAAATTACTTACTTACTTACCCTCTATTCCTTCCATTGAGGAAGAAAAAAATGCAACAAATTTTCCTGCCGAAATCTGTTCCCCCAAAGTTATGTGCAAACAGTGGCGTCACTATAAGGGGTGCGACCGTGCGGGCCGCACCGGGTGAAACCTTCAGAGGGAGTGACATCAAAATGACAAAAAGACTGTCTAAAAATTTTTTTTGCATTTCAGAAAAAAATTATTTTAGGGCCTACAATAACAGATAACAACAAAAACATTTCTCGTAAACCCAGCTTACATGTACTGTATCATGCAGCATCAATTTACCTAAAGCTGAAACTCTATGCTAGTTTACTTCGTTGAACCTCCTAATGGGAGTGACACCATAACTAGTTACTCATCTGTGTTCAGATTTTCGCATATGTAGGCCTAGGCAGGTTCCGAGGATTCATGTGATGCTATATATATAATTTCGTTTATTATAAATCAAAGTTGACAAACCGCAACTTGTTAAATGACCATCATTACCGAACTTGAAACGCCAGGCAATGAAACTGCTGCAAAACTGACTCATCATCATCATCATCATCATCATCATCATCATCATCATCATCATCATCATCATCATCAAGTATCTGTCTCATTGTGAATAGTTGACCAATTGTGCTTCTTCCTGATCTGAACCCGGCTTGCTCTTCTCAAAGTGCTCTCTCAGCATACTGCTTCATTCTGTTTTGTATCATTTTGGTGAAGACTTTTCCTGGAATGCGCTGTAGGCCTATGCTAATGCCTCTGTAGTTTTTTCAATCTTGTGGATCTCCTTTTCTTTTATATATAGGGACGATTGTCGATTTTGCCCAGTCGCCTGGTATTTCTCCCTCTTGTTGAATGTTTGCAACAACGGTATGCATAGCGTTACATAACATAACATAACATAAGAAGCGTTTTAAGTGGTTCAGAAGACGTGTAATCTGTTTTAGAACCACTGCACATTAGCCACGAACGCTCAATAACCCAATTTCCCGAGCTTCTTCTTAAAAGCTGTGATAGTGTCCACTGAGACAGTACAATCATCAAAACCATTCCACAGGTCTACAACTCTTGCACAGAAGATTTTCTGCCCTAATGTTCCTTTCGGCCTCTTAAATAATGTATAGGCCTACCTGTGTCCCCGAGTTGCCTTGTTTGGTGCTAATTCAAAGAACCTCTCCCATTGCAGTGCTTCCTTTCTAGTGATAATCTTATAAGCTTCGATTACACCTCCTCTGCTCCTCCTTCTCTCCAATGTTGTTAGTCCAATGTTAACAATAATTGTTTCACCTCCTCCTTGAAGTAGTTCCGTAGTGATCCCATCCATGCCATATTTTTCACTGGATGTACACGTACTAAAACGCACCTACAGGCATCTGAAACCTGAAAATGTTTTCCGGGATCCCCGCTTCAAAGGGATGCCGCTTCGCGGCAGGGGTGGGGTTGTAGGAGGACGGGAAAGGACTAGGAAGGGGTGGCGGAAAGGGAAAGGAAAGGGAGGAAGAAGGGCAGGGTATGGAAGAGGGGGAGAGGGGAGAAGTACAGGAAAGGGCAAGGGGACGGAGAAAAGGGGAGGGTAGAGGAGGAAGGGAGAAAGGGAAGAGCTTAGGGCTTCAGCCCCCCAAACCTGAAATCCTGGCGCCGCCACTGCTCTTAGAACAAGCGAATCTGATTGAATTCAAGTGTCAATCTAGAGATGAATAGATTTCTATTCAATATCAGAAAGTTTTATAAGGTCTTTAACGATTTAATTTGCACCTTAGGGCCAAATCTGAATGAAACAGATTAAAAACATCGAACTATTCAGTAATTTAGGAAGAGTAGGCCTATCATTCTAATGAGCCCAGGGCGAGGAATTTTGTTGCATTTAAGAAAATTTAGCAAATTTAAATCGCTTTAAAACAAGTTCTAGAAATTTGAAAATAGAGAATTTGGGTATGAGAATTTGTATTTGTATTTGCATTTTGTATTTGTGTTTGGATATTTATACAGCGCTTCTAGCGGGAGGGCCATTCAGAAGCGCTCCCAGTGCGAGAGACCCCGAGAAAAGAAGCAAGTTTTAAGAAAGGTAAAAGAGGACGATACGTTACCTGAGAGAATAGAAGAACGAACGAACGGAGGAAGCTCATTCCAAATAGCGGGGCCAATGGAGGCAAAAGACCTAGATTGAGCCAGAGAAATCCTGACACGGGGGACGAGGAGGTCCAAACGGTCAGATGAACGAAGAGGACGAAGAGAAGCAGCAGATTGAGGGTGATGAATAAGGTCACATAAATATTTAGAATTGCTACTAAGACAAATGTTAATTAATGTAACATTTGATGTTGATTCATTTCTGGAGTGGCTGATTTCTCATGGAAAAGTGGCAGCAGGACTTCATTGTATTTTCCGGCTGTCCAACAACATATGATGGACATGGGCGTCCCCGGGAATATTTTAGGGTGGATGGGAATTTTAAGGGGGCAAAATTTTTTTGGACGGATGACGTGTCTGCATAGAAAAAATGTGCATAGAAAAAAATTATCAATGACTTTACCTAAAAAATTAAGTATATTTTCGCATTGAAAGTCATTATGGAACTGTTGTAATAATTAATCAATAATCATAAAAATCAAGATTTAATTTTTGCAAAATATTTGCAAAATTCAGTGGGTAATTGTTCCCCTGAACTCCCTACGAACGCCCATGCTGATAGAACGAAGACAATACCATAGGAAGAAAACTAACGGAGATTTTTTAGGGGTTTCAGTTATGAGGCGTAATGTCAAAAAAAGAAATTGGCAGCCATCTTGAAATTTTTTGGTATACCAGTATATTAAAAATATCAATATTTTGACTTCATTTGATTCCTCATTCAGTATTACTGCATTAGCTTGATGAAATAACAATAAAAGTTTTAAATCAAATGAGCTTTTTCAAAAAACCAAAATGAATGCCTATTTCACGATTTCCAATGGCGGCCATTTTGAAAATCAGGCCAAAACACCCATTTCTCATCTGAGTCCTTGGAATGTCAAGCTCATCCTTTCGCAGTCCAACAAATACCATAGGGAGAAAACTAACAGAGATATTTATTTCAGAGATTTCAATAGCCACTTCAGTTATATAATGCTTAAAAAAAATTGGCAGCCATCTTGGAATTTTTGGCATACCAGAATATTAGAAACATAAAAATTTTGACTTCATGCGGTTCCGTATTCAGTATTAGCTTTATAAAATTGCAATAAAAGTTTTAATACACATGAGCTTTTTAAAAAACCAGAGTGTATACCTATTTCACGATTTCAGATGGCGGCCATTTGAAAATTAGACCAAAATACCATTTGGGCATTTCCCCTCAGACCAAAATTGGTCTACATACACTTACCCTCAAATTAGTAATGAAAACGAAACTTTCACATCAATTTGAAATGACTGAGTGTCCGGGAACCCAACTATACACGACAATGTCATAGGCTAGTCTGAATTGAAAATTTTGCATTGGAATTTCCATAAGAATCACATTAATTTTCGTTACAGTTTCCATAAGCGATTCCCATAAACCAATTCCTAGACAGATGTATTTTTGTAAGCTATACAAGTTTTCCTGTCTGCCCTTCGAAATCTGTTAATTTTATTGCATTTATATTTCTAAACAAAAGCCTGATGAATATAATGACCGATTGGAAGGATGTTGTCCGCTGTCGACCACCTGTTAATGGGTGGCAGATGATCCATATTAACATGGCGAGGAATGCCACCAGGATGAGATAATCCGGCCAGGAAAACTGATCCATCGTTATAATTGCTGAATTCAGAAAACAAACTCACGTCAAACATATGATCATTGATTAAAAATGAGCTGTTCAATGATCATAATTAGCATCACAGTTTAGAACAATTAAATTAGTTTGATTAATTGTCATCCCGATATATAAAGAAAACAGGACTACGATTCGTAAAATAACTTTGCAAGGAGACGCTCCCAAACTGGTAACGCTGGACACTAATGGATTTACTCTTCTCAGTCAGCTGCATTGGCTGTATACTTTTGAATTCAGAATATGATTAAACTGGCCTGTCTGACATATAAAACACTCACAACGAGTGAGTGTTTTATAGGTCAACTACCTACTTTCAGCCACTAGCTTCTCCGTACATCCCGTCCCGCAGTCTGCAATCTTCGGTTAAGCCTAGATGTGGCACTATCATGTGCTCTCGTGTATTCCATGTTGCTGCCCCCAAGGGAATGGAATCGCCTACCAATGTTTATCCGTTGCTCAACCTCCTCTTTCTTCTTTCAATAAATGCCTTTAACTTATTATTTCTCATTGGCCTTTTGCCTTTCAAACAACTGGATATATAACTGCTCTTCACTTGGTTACTGACTAACCGCGCCTCAGATTCGCATTTCTGTGTGACTTTGCGCGTTAATTTTTAAAATAAAATTAATACTACAATGATACAAATAAATGGTATTTCTTACATCAGCTGGAATAGAAATGTCTAGTCATGTTATTCTAAATTCGCATCATTTGAGATACTCTGCGTGAAATGGTACGTGGAGGTCTATGGCTTTAGACGAGTCTTGAAAATATTTTCGACCAGCTGGGATCATTTTTAACCCCGATTTTATATTCACTTGTGTAACTTCAAGACTGTTGGGAATTAGAAACTAGATATTTAGTAGTTTTTCCCTGAAGGTAAGTACTTCAGTTCAATGTATTATTAGAGTTGTTTACCTTAATTTGATTTTTTAATGAATTTTTTCAATTGGGGTTGCAATTAAATGACTCCATTCTACATAGACAATCGAGCACTTATTAAGGACTGCTATATTTGATCGCAGCCAATCTGGGAATTCTTTTTGTTACTTCTCATAAGCGTAAGTATTTCTATACTGCCATTGCTTTTTGTTAGTAATAGGCTATGTTGGAACGGCAATTAGTCTAGCCTCAAGAGGTTCATAGGATGTATAGCCTGTATGTATGTAGCCTATGATAAGTTGGGTCACAGGGGCGTAGCTAGCTTTTCATGGGCCCGGGTGCAGGAGATCCCGTATGGGCCCCTGTTTCGCACTATAAGGCCTGTAGCCCTGCGTTCTTAACTATATTGTGCCATCATAGGCGTAGGAGGCGGGGGGTCAGAGGGGGCAAGCGCCCCCCCAAATTTCGGGCGTTCCTGTTTTTCGGGCAAGTTGGCACCGGGAAAAATGCTGAACAATTTGCCCGAATCGGAATAGTATTAAACTGTTAGTAGCTACTAGCTCGCAAACACCATAGCATTTGTCACGGCTTCGTCTTCCGACTTGGCCTATAACAGAAACTCCCAGCGCATCATGGTGATGGAAGAACAGCAGATGCCTCAAACTAGGCCTATATCACATTTCGCAGGAGGCCACATCAACCGAAGAGTGCCCTCCATCCACCCCCTCGCCGTAATCACCCCAGAGGTGAGGAATCTGACATCGCCCGACTGGTCTGTATACGCTGGGCAGTTGCCTGCCCTCTGTTTGCCTGCCTTCCTGGCTGCGTTCCACCCTACCGGCTTTTAGTCGGCTCAGTACAAGGGATCGTGGAGGAGGGGAGAGGAACACATAGGTTGTGGAACAGGGAACAGAGGTCAGACTGACTTGGAAGGCGAACGGCGAAGAGTAACTGGGATAGATAGAAACGATAGTGATTGGTACGTATCTATATATGTAACCTGTATTATGTAGGTTGTTACATTATAACTCTAAAAACCTCCTTTGGTCCGAGATTGAATACGTCGCGCTCTCAATTATAGGCCAGGACAGGGTTTAGAGAGACACGACAGCATTTACAGTTTTATTCAATGATGTACTAAATAATTACTTACTTACTTACTTACTTACTTACCTACTTATAACAATGCATCCAACATGTGGGCTGGATACCGACTTCAGAAAAGAAATAAAATAATTCAAGTTCTGTTGCAATCCACTTTTCGGCGTGCAGTTCCAGGTCAGCGTTGTGTGCAGAAATTTCTCTCATGTTTGATATTTACTTAGTTGTGAATTTGTGACTCGATCGAAACCAAGTGTTAATTGTTAGCATCAGTTAGCAAGTAAGAATTATAACTCTGTAATGGATGAACCTTCGCGGAAACGAAGGTATCGACAGCGTGTTACGTGCAGTGAATGTGGTAAGGATTCAGACTACGCAGATCAGCATGGTAAAAATCACCAGAGTAAAAACGCTAAGTTCATCGCTGTGTGTGAAAAGTCCCAAAAGCACCGAACTTTTTTCGTGCAACCAAAGCAAACGCAGTCTCACAATCTGCCTCAGATAGACCTATTCTCAGCACCGGACACATCTGGTGTAAGCTTACTGACAGACGATAGTTGTGTCAAACCAGCTGTTTGGTGAAAACGACCCTAGGGTAAGTTCAAGTTTTGATGAAGAGGATGCTGACCAACCTGACTCTGAGAATGAGAACTTCAACACTCCCTCTAGCGATGATGTAATGAAGGATGGCCAGCCTTGCAGAAACCAACCAATGCTCAGAGTATTGTCCAAAACGAATGGACGTGTAGAACTCGAAGGGATTTTAATCCTGAATGGTTCAAGAGCAGGCCCGCCGAGAGGGGGCAGAGGAGGCAAATTCCCAGGGGCCCGGCGACATTTTGGGCTGTTCTAGAGAGTGACTGTTCTACTGTCAGTGATGCACGACGTCATGGCAATTACTCGGAAATTTTTTTCGGGCAGAAATAAAATCTTGCCCCCCGCCGCTGAAATATCCCCTACGCCTATGTGTGCCATAATGCCTAAATCAAGGTCTTATGTCGCAGTCATAAAATTGTGTTTACAATATCTCTCTATTAAACAGATAAATCAACCATCAGTAACCAAAATTAGTTATTCCGTTCACCAACTTCACTGTAGGTCTACTAGTACTACCATGAACGTCCTGAAGGGAGGCAAGGGAGGCATTCCCCCAACATTTTGAGCATATTTTACAAAAATAAACTTTCGATAAAAATTTTAAACAATTACTCACCACTGCACCAGTGATCTAAATTCAAATTAATAAGTACCTTCGTATATTTATGTTACTATGATATTGTGTTACTATCAAATATCACTGTATATTTGTCGCATTACAAAATATTGATTAGGCCTATCTTTACTGATTGGTAAACACTGGTTTCTAGATCAATAAACTATTGATTGATTGATTGATTGATTGATTGATTGATTGATTGATTGATTGATTGATTGATTGATTGATCGATTGATTGATTGATTGATTGATTGATGATTACTGCAACAGTCCCAACTCAATTTTTAATGCGAAAGAAGAATTATTTACAGTGGCGCCGCCAAATGCCAAAAATTGTACGCAAAGTCGCACACATAATTATTTAAGACACAAAACATTTCCAGTCATTTTGGTCAATCAGTGGTCATCATCATTCATGTGATAATGAAGCACAAATGAATATTACATAGACCTACCACTACATAGACGAAAACTCTGAAAAGTGTTAAACATTTAGGCCTACACTCATGCAGTGTTAATTTTTGTCATCCAGAAATTCTTAAACCTTATAAATATTTTCACACATCTCGATTCAGATATTTACATTTAGAGGCTAACATTTAGAGGTTTTCTCATTAGTGTCATTAATATATATTTCGTTGTTTACTGTTTAGCCAAAAAAGTAGACTCAAACTCATTGCGTCCGCGTGCCGGCGCCATTGAATAAGCGGGTTCGACATCTCAGTGACCTATTTAGGTCAGCTCGACCTACATAGGTCATTACTACCGGAAGCGCTGTTGTTGCTGCGGGAAACATATATAAGATTAATGATTTAGATGGTTTCAAACGTTGGAATTTGGAGTATTTATGTATTAAGAAAATTTTCCGGAATCTGGGATTAACAATTATTCAATGTAGAAAGAAACAACAGTTGGTGGCTTTATCGTATGCCGCAATTAGTCAAAACTACACTCGGCAGCGCAACAGCCCGATCAGCTGTGATGTCAATGTTGAACAGAGGAATGCGAGTCGACACTCCGCCTGGTGAGATTATACCCAAGTAGGAGACAGGGAGACGGTTGAAACACTGCTGAAGAAAATGCGACGTTCTGGCCTACTTTCCCCATCCATTCAAGTCGCTTCTGAATTGACAAAGCAGGCAGATAAACGCCTCCTTAAGACAGCCTGTAATAGACCACGGCCATGCTCAGAGACCATATTTTCCATCTGATCGCAATGTCCCTCATAATCTCTGGCCACGGGCTCATAATTTCACATTACCTGATAAAAGCGACAAAAACTTTATCTCCCGTAAGCTATATAAAAACACTTGTTAACAATTAACTATTTTATCACTATACTGTTTTTCTCTTATATGTATAGGCTACCTTATTCTAAAATCCATTAATCTCTTCAGTCTATTTCATTGACTGTTTTCTGATTTCAGTGCATATTTTAATGGATTTCGACGAGTGGGACAAAGTCAGCCAAGACTAGGGATCTGGGCTGAAGCCCCAGCCGACAATGCATTTTACAGCATTTGCTGCCAAATGGAGCCAATTTTAGCCACTTTATTTTACCAAATTTGTTTTCTATTATTATACATATCCCAATTAAATTCATGCATAGAAGTTTGAAAATATGACATATCTAGTTCAACCATACTACCAAAATAATTGATATAAGTAAGTTAGTGACAGGCTGAGTGACTGTGACCCAGTGGATGAGCTTCAGGTACAACAAACAATGATAGCTTTGACTTCGGCAACCACGATCAACTTTATTTTCCAATTTGGTTTAGCAAAGAAAACAAGTAACATTCTATTAATGTTTGCTTGGTGAGTGACCCATATGGGTCCATCCACCAAACAAATATTTATAGGATGTAGCTATAGTATTCATCAGCTATAATGTTACTGTTTTGGTCAAGACAGAGTTCGGTCACAACAACTTCCCATATGGTATGATCAGTTAGGCCTACTGCAGAAAAACTTGTGCTCATAGAATTGCATGGCATAAATGTCCGGATCCGAATGTCCTTCGCGTCTCTCTTTGCTAGTAAGCAATTTGGCTATGCATGGCGGCTTCGGGAGAAAATATGCAGTGCCCACTCCATTGACATTGAACGATATCAATAACAGATCATTAACAGTATCCAAAGACACTGACAGTCGATGGCTCGTTCTCAGATTGTCACAGTGAGAGACAGATCACTCATTCTAATGTTGTAAAATTACATTAAAAGTAGAGTATTGCAGAGACAAATCACCCAAACTATTGGGACAAATCTTAAAACTACTGGGACATTTGTCCCCCTAGTTATAGTTAAAATATGCACTGCATGATTTATTTTCACTTGCACTTATTGTCTTTGTAACACTGTGAAATCCCATCACTTGTTGACGGGTATCTTTCAATAAACGAATATTTAATTGATTGATTGACATCACACATTTATTACATTATGCTAAACGTTTTTATTGTGCTACCAATTTTGTTCTGCCTGTATATTCTGAGCTTGAACTTAAGCAGATTGAAGAAAAACACGTGGTGAGAGTAAAAGTTCACTTTGGTTTGTTTTGCACATGAAGGTTTAACACGAGCAAACAAATTATTTCTGATAAAGTGTGTGATGCTGCTTCTGTCATTAAATTGATAATGGAGGGCAAAAATTTTACTGCTGGTCTTGGAGATGTGGCCTTGAAAGGAAAGTGAAAGAAGTTGAAACATATATGTGGTTCAAAACTTGGATCACGAAAACTTAGCAGTTCCAACAGGAATGTGGCTTATATATGTACATTCATAAGAGACTTTCAGTTTTATGTGCTTCACCAGATAGAATTGTCACTTATAGATGCTGTGGTGAGGGATTGCTTGAGGTTTAGTGTCCAATTAGTTTTGCAGACATAGATCCTGCTGAAACCACTTCTGCCACATGTTGTGACTGCTGATGGTCATGTCATGTTAGGTCGCACTCATCAGTTTTAAAAGTAACACATATTCAAATGCAGATAGCAGTAATAGGCAATGGTGTGATTTTTCTGTAAGTGTGGCTCCTTTTTTGAAAGAAAATTGTTTAACAAATCATTCTGGGATGTTTGCCAATCGATGCTAGAGACTTGTTTTAATACTTTCGTTTTCCTAGCATGGTGGCATCTGAGAGCAATGCACAAGCTTAACCAGAAAATATTAAAAGTATTAATTAATTAACTAAAACTTAAGTATATTTAATCTTTTTACATAGAATCACACCTGTAACCATTTTATACTCTGTTGCAATGACTGGTAGTGAATGTTTCATTAAGATGCTTAATTCAGACATCTTAAAATTGCCCGCATGCATTCACTAAGTAAGAGTGCTCGAGTTGAAATTATGCTAAACATAGAGCACAGATTGGTTGATCCAGGCGAATGGATTTTCATATTTTTGAAGTAATGCTACAAATCATAAACATTAAATGCAATGGACCCACAGCGACTTGCGTTTCGTTTGTTGACAAAGTTGGTAGTAATGACCTCGAGGACAATTAAGTGGGTCGAGTCAATGCGCATGCGCACACGACATGTCGAAAGGGCTTATTAGGTAAGGTCCTTGATCGCTATAGCCCCTACAAATATTCCTGCGGATGCCCATGAGTAGGCCTACTACTGCTGTTTGTGTACGGCCTACAAAAACTAAACTCACAGAATAAACATGAATGCTGTAAGAATGAGACGGATAAATCACAATGTTATAATTTCAGTTATTTCTCAATCGAATTTAGCACGTGTCCAGGCCAGTAACCAGAGGCAAAATCAAGACGAGGCAAATCGCTTCCCGATCCCTCCCCTCCCCTTCTGACCTCTTCGCTTCCCTCTCCTTACGTCCCCTCACTTATTGTTTGGGTATGCGTGGTTTAACTACCAATGTTTATCCGTAAAGAAACGCCTCAAAACTCAGCACTCAAAACTCACGTCCCGCCCTCACCCTATCCCTTGCCTTCCCCTTCTCGAACCCTCCCATCCCTCCTCAGCCCTTTCCATTTAAGTGGGAACTGTGGGATCGGGGAAAATGTTTAGATACTCTAGATGCTCGTAGGTGAACTGCATATAGATTACAGATTCCTTGGGTGAGCTGTAGAACATTTTAAAACCAATAAAAGCAGCCATTACAAGCAGGATTTTAGGTCTACTAGTACTACCATGGGCGTCCTGAAGGGAGACATTTCCCCCCAACATTTTGCGGTGCCTTAAATATGTTTGCAATGGTCTGTAAAAGCCTGTCTGCAATTATGATCTTAGGCCTACCTGAAGCCGAAGGGAATTTTTGAAGTAAACATTATTTTTTGATCATTTTTTGCAGGACTCTAATTGTGCTATTCAACTTGTTTTAACTTCGAAGATTTATTAACACATTAAATTGTTATCAGCGATGCTGGCAAATAGGCAGTTGCCATCGGCATTCACAGTCTTAACAATGTAATCGTCAAAATTACCTGAAAAAGGCTGAAAAATATATAGGCCTACATGTCAACCGATGTTTTATAGTAGGCCTAAATGAAAACAGATAAAGCGAGATGGAAAAAACAATAAAATTTGTAATTTTGAACATTGAAGATTCAGAAAAACACCAAAAAACAGCCAAAATTATCCGTTTCTTTTATTCAGACCAGCTCCTAAAAGTGTAATTTAAAAACAAACAGAAAACAGAGCACCGTATCTCTTTTCCTCGCCAAATGGGGCAAAGGGAGCGTAGAAAATTATGCACAGCACTTGTTTCTCTTTGCCCATTATTGTGGGATAAAGAGAACCAACAAGAAATTCTAAAAAAACATTGATTTCGGTAAAAGTAGGCCTACTAGCAATTTTGATAAGAAATTTTTCAGTTTTATTTCATTAATGATAGTATTGACAAAACGACTACCAAAGATAAGCTGTTGAAATCGTTTTGTGTTAAAAATTCAGGTTTTCATAAAGTGTAGGCCTATTTCTATGTCCCGTCTACCTATGCCTAATTTTGCCTAAATGACATTTGCTGCACAACTTTCATCAGTTTTTACGGTCTTAGCCTGTTTCTTCTGAGTCGAGAAACTGAACTTTTCTCCTTTTTTCACAGTCAGGAAACTTAAGCTTAGACTGACGTAGTGACGTAGTCGTTTTATAGGTTTTCGACTCATGTCCTGTAGCCGAATAAGCCTTTAAATCCTAACTTATTTGAAGTTATTTCTTAAAATTATTTCGCAATAATTATGATTTAAAAACAGATATAGGCCTAGCTTATCTTTTAATTTTTTCGATTACCGAAACTTGCGAAAGAAAGCAAAATGATGATTTGAAATTGTATGGGCCGGTTCCATTGTTACTTAGAATGCGTTCGTATATAATAAAGGTCAGCAACGGTACCCCATTAATAATTATTATTTAGGTCAGACGCTTGGAGTAGAAGCAGGCAACTGAGACAGGTAATGAAATACTCCATTAGGCCTACTCTTTACACGATATCTTAATTCTCATGTCGAAGTAAGACGAGGTAGGCCTATGCCTTGTCTTGCCTCGTCTTGAGAATTACGACGAGGCACTTGCCTCGTCTTGCCTCTTACTGGTTACGGGCCTGCACGTGTCACATTGCATACCTATTCACATATAGGCCTAACCCTAGTACTTAAAACAATGCCGGCTTTATACAGTTTTCTTTCTAGCCTTTGTTCAGCAAAAATGTCAATCATCTTTGCAACTTTGATCATCCTTGCACGCTCATTCTCAAAAGATAGCTGTGCACGATCAGAAAGCCTTTATTGCATGTTACATTGTGCATCTCATATAATTTTTAATGATTTTCAATTGTGAAAACGAGCGTTAGCGTGATGCAAAGTAGGCCCTAAGGAAGTGTGCAAGCGTGTTGACTGTCGAAACATTCGAACATCGCAACTATAGTAGATCTGTCACCAAATAGCAGTCATGTAATCGAGTCCACCTAAGCCGAGTCCGATCGAGTCAAGTCCGAGTCCATCTAAGCGGAGTCCGAGTCGAGTCCGAGTCCTGAGGTGTTCGAATCCAAGTCCGAGTCCAAGTCCGTCCACATCAAAATACACTGAAACACGCAATTCAATGCCCTAGAAAAATAACAGAACTATTTAGGCCCTAAGAAGAAAGAATTTTTAATGTAATTTACCCAAATTCCACATTAAGAACACTAAATTAAATAAAGTTTTGTTCGATTATTATCTGGCACGATCATGAGGACACATAAATATTCTTCCCTGCTAAATCCAAGTTCAGTAGGTAGGAACAGCTAGAAATGTAAATGCCACAAGTGCGGTCGTGTCATGTCACGTTCTCGCTCCTTCTCTACACTGGAAAGGGCGATGCAAGAGTTTCTTCTAATTAATAACTCCATGCACAGTTTAGCATTATTATTGAAGATATATTTACAAATCGACAATCTCTAGTATTCGGTTCAATATCATGCCCTTCACGGTGTTCGCCTCTATAAATGTGCCCGTCTACGCCGATAACAGACAGGCCTATATTTTACCTATACCAGGCCAAATAGCCTAGAGAGCCTCTGTAAGTAAGTAAGTATGTTCTTTAATATACCCCAATCTATTTATGATACTCGTCTTCACTTCATTAGTGTCTATTGTCTGCTGGTAGGAACTGGTTGGCGCCGGAATAGTTCCCTATATATATAGGCCTATATTTGCCTATACCAGGCCTGTCTTATACCCCAGCCTATTAATACTCGTCTTCACTTCAAACGGAATAGTTTCACCTGTTCTAGTTTATGCCTATAGCGACGGGCGGCCGGGTCAGTTCTCGCTTGAGGGGTGGTCTCGGCCGTGACATGGCATTACAGTTGCCTCTTCTGCCCAGAAATTGTGACTCGGAAAACGAGTCAGCGAGTCAAATTCGAGTCCACGGTTCGAGTCCGAGTCCAAGTCTGAGTCGTGACAGTCCAAGTCCGAGTCCGCAGAAAATCGGTCTCGAGTCGGACTCGAGTCCTTGACCGGACTCGAGTACTACATCACTGCCAAATAGGAAGGAATGTCAACTAGAAATAATTCTAAAAAGAATCTGTGGTATAAAAAATTATCTATGTCCCCATGGGCCAGTGGTTTTCAACCGGGGTTCCGCGGAACCCAAGAGTTCCGCGGGCGTCGGCCAGGGGTTCCGCGGCAGTTCAAAATGAAATATTAAAACATCAACTCAATAATTCAATTAGCAGAATTCTTCATAGCTTTCAGTCATTCTTGCCTGACACAATTCTATGTTAAAATAATTAACATTATTACGTGAATGTTGCATTTCATATACATCCATGTCGTTATATTACATGTATACCCATTTACGCACGAGTCTACGCGATCATGACTTATAATTTGGAAGAGGCTCATGCGTCAAATTGGAGTTCTCTAGATAGTTTCCAAATGGCATTCAGACAAAGAATAGGCTACCAGGACATTTTACCATTTATTTTGAACCATTTGGACGCTCTGTAACTATTTTCCATCAGTACCTGTTGAGAACTGAGCAGTAGGCCTACGACAAGGTAATAGGCCTAGAAACCCGTTTGTAGGAATAAATTTTTCTTTGGATCAGTTCACTTTGAAAGAGAAGAACTCGCTGAAATCGCGACTGGTGGAACGGTCAAATTGAAGCATGCAGAGCTGGACTTGGTCTCGTTTTGGATATTGTTCGAACAGGAATATCCATCTCTTGCTCAGTAGTGAACAATTTGTGAATTCTAGTGCAGTTTTCGAATATAGTTAGGCCTACCTATGCGAGTTCGCATTTTCTGCCATGACTACCACAAAACACAAAAAGCGAGAACGACTCTTGTCTGTTGAGGACGAATTATTACACGGGTTGTCTGTGATTCATCCCAGATTTAAACTGTTACGCTTATTAAGCCATTAGGCACAATTTTACACTAAACTTGATGAAAGTTACTTGTAGCACAACGTTTCTATAACACTGTTGCAGAATAATTCCATCCATCTGTCGGAAATAGTTGCTGGTGAAATAAAATAAAAAAGTTGTTCAGTAGCATTGTTTTTGTGCACTAGGCCTACACTTGAGTGCTAAAGTAGGCCTATATACTTGTAATGTGATATTATAGCCTGCACGAGCAGCGTATACGTGCAAATAACTGATATTAAAAGTTCAAAATTCTAAAATCGAAATATTATCCCAACATTAGAAGTTACAATTACATTTATTTCTAGCAATATTGGACGAGTGAAATGCGCTGGGTTCCGTGAGCCAATGAGCGCTTGTGAAGGGTTCCGTCACTCCAAAAAGGTTGAAAACCACTGCCATGGGCCCTTGGAGGTCGTGGGCCCGGGTGCCTTGCACCGCCTGCACATATGATAACTACGCCTCTGTTGGGTCAGTTAGTACCAGTTTGGCTTAGTGTTAGTAAGGATCACAAGTCTACCTGGATAGGCAGAGATGTGGACCAAGATGCAAGAGCTGTTTAGGAACTTAAATACACACTGGTCAAGCCACATGTGGAGATGAGGTAATCTCTTCCAATGTTGCATGTCAGAGATGCAATGAACACGTTTGGGATAAGTCGTTGAGTGTCGCCAGTGACTGTCGTGGCTTTTCGACAAAGAGACGTCAGTGCTGTCTTTGTTCACAGAAGGAAGATAAGAAGGAAGAGAAGACAATTTGCTGTGCTTGATTCACGTTTTTGAAACTCATCTGTTCCGCATACTCTGCGAAGCAATTTTCTAGCGACAACTGCCATCGTGCCGAACATTAGGCCCCTAGCAAAACTATATTATTATTACTATATGTAGGCCTACAGCATAGGCCTATATAGTGGCACTGAGCACGAACTGTAGACCTACATACTTTTAAACTGATCTAACTGGTAGTTACAACTAATGTTGAAGTTTGTTTATACTGTTAGAGCAGATGTTAGATTTCTAGGCGTTATATTGAACGGTTTAGTATACACTTTTGCATTTTCGCTTTAGGTAGCTATCTTGAAATGTCAAATAAACGCAAAAGAGCTATGCGTTTTGCACAATCATTGCAATGTTTTAAATAAAGTTTGCAATATTTCTTATATTATTGCAACTACGTTGTCACCAAGACCTAAACTAACGAAACAATTCATCATTTTTTACATAGGGGCCTAAATTATGACCTCTGTTCAGTGTTGTATCAAATACATTGCAAAAGTAATTCAATTATAATTGCAATTACGCATTATGCTTGTAAATGTAGGCTAATTGAATTGCAATTACAATTACTTGATTAAGAAGCTAATTGAATTACAATTACATTTTGATTGTAATTCAATGACCAATTACTTTACAATTATTCCTTTTAAAATTGGCAAATGATTTAGAAATTTATTTTAAAACTAATACATCCTATCAGTCAATGGCCTGTAATCTACGTTCAACTGTAATGTAAGTTTGTATGAATAGTGGAGAAATCTTGGTCTTATAGTCACCCCTAGCCCCTAAGGCAGCGGTTTTCAAACTTTATTTATATTGTACCACCAGGTATAAAAATTGAATGTTGGCGTACCACCAGCAAAGGTCATAGGCCTATCAAAAACAACAGAGGAGCACAAAGTCACCTTGCAATTAGCGTAGAACTGTAGGTAGAGAAATTCAAAAATTAATATATTATTTTAAAAATGTAATCTTTTTGATTTTTCACGTACCACTCATAGTGACAACGGGCGTACCACTACTGGTACGCGTGCCACCGTTAGGATCTACCAGAGTGTGTTGTAAGAAGGGTGTAACCGTGTAAGGATAGAATAGTGTTGACAATTAATATGTTGTCATGCAGCTATGATGCAGTGCTGTTCATTCAATTAAAGGTAGCAGGCTGGCACCTTGGACTTTGTGAAAATAATTCGTAATCTACATATCATTCAGTTACAAATTACATGCAAAATTGTAATTGAAATACAATTACAATTACTGAACTTAAAATGTAATTCAATTACAAACAGAATTACAAAACTCAATTACGTACCGTACGTAGGCCCTAATTCAATTACATGTATTTCAATTACTGAAGAACACTGCCCCTTGGTAAAGAAAGTATAGAAAATATGTTGCTTGAGGTTATGCACCTTTTTGTGCAAAGAAGTTGTGAAGCGACTATGAAACAATGCTAGCACGTAAAAAATAAGCATTTTTTCATTATTTTTATGCTGCAGACTTCACAACACTGTATGAAACAATAATGATAAGTAAGTCCAAAGCAAAATCAATGAAACGTAATCGGGCAATTCGGACCCGCACAATTCGGCGAAAATAGAAGTCGAACTAAGCAATTGTTATCTGATGTTTAAAATCCTTTGAACTTACAGTTTTAAATAGAATACAAGTCGCACCACAATCGTTCTCTTAAATGCTGCTCTTTTCCTCAGACATCTACGAAGCTGTCCGTCAAGATAATCATCGCACTAACAACGCAGTCGAGGGTTGGCATAATGCATTTACACGGTCAGTTCAAATCGCCCATCCAACAATGCCGCGATTAGTAGTCAAACTGCAACAGATTAGCCTACCTGTTATGACATGATTAAATTTAATTGAAATTTAACTTTGAATAAAAATGTTAAATATTCTCTGAAGTGTCCGTGCCGAATTGTCCGGTTCCGAATATTATTGTCCGCGCCGAATTGTCCGGCTCCAATTAAATTACCCTAGAACCCAATGAAACGCTCTAAATATTACCTGAATTTTAAAAACCACATCAATTTTTACTAAGGCACAACTTTTAGAATTAAATGTAAAAAATCTTCACTTCAAATGATATGCAAAACTAGAGCCGGGGAGACCAGCTCATCATTTCCGGCGATTGTTGAAATCAACTTCAGTTTTACTTCAACCTGACAAAACTTAATAAACTTTGCTGTTTTAGATTTCGGACACAGACTGAAATCCAAAATAGGGGCCTACAAGACAGAGAGTGACTTTTCGAAAGTTCTTTACGAAGGCGTAGTAGGCCTATTTGCTATGAATTTGTTTGATAAGTTGATAACACATTTTCACAAACTTACCGTTGTCTTATAAGTCTGGTGATCTGTTTCTGTTCAAAATAAGAAAACCAATTAGATATACATTTTCCAAAATGTTTATTTTTTAATTTACTGTATATTCACAAGCAATGCAATTTCTAGAATATCATATATCCTACTATCTGTCCACAGGTCTTTTGCTCAAAACTTAAAATGGGGCTGCTCTTTCACAAATCTATCCTAATTCTTCCTCTCTCGCCGCCTTAGTTCTCGTAATCGTAATCGTAATCTCCAAACTTCTAAAGCGCCACTCGAAGGCCAAGCGCAGGACACCAGCCTATTCACGAGCGCTACGTCAGATCAGAGGGGGTTTCCAGAGAGTAGGCCCTAGTCCAAAAGAGGTCCAGGTCCGATTTCCAGGGTACCAGATGAGGGGGTTTCCAGAGAGTGGTCCAAAAGAGGTCCAAGTCCGATTTCCAGGAGGCCAAACCAAATCAAAGGGGGTTTCCAGAGAGTAGTCCAACAGAGGTCCAAGTCCGATTTCCAGGGTACCAGATCAGAGGGTTTCCAGAGAGTGGTCCAAAAGAGGTCCAAGTCCGATTTCCAAGAGGCCAAACCAAATCAAAGGGGGTTTCCACAGAGTAGTCCAAAAGAGGTCCAAGTCCGATTTCCAGGGTACCAGATCAGGAGAGGCAGAGTAGCTGTCAAGGCGGGTGTCGTTTACGGCGAGAAGAATTGGAAGGCGGAGGATTTATAAGCACCATCCACCGTACCCTTCAGACTGTCTTCCTGTCTGAAACTTTTGGATCTTGATTTGAAACCCATTTTAACCCTACCTGCCTTTCGATTTTGTTTTGACTGAGCGACTGTGAATAAGCTGGTTCCCGCGACTTAGCATATTCAGCGCTATAAAAATCTTTAGCTTACAAAATTTTGCGACCGAACAGTAGGGCCTAGTGCTTTGCAAATGTTATATCAAGCGCACCTTTCATAAGAATTCGAACTTCAGGAACACTGCTTATCAACGTCAGATCGAATTGAATCACTTTGCTCAGAATTCATCCAAAGTGGACACAGAACGAAACAGGAACAAAAGCTGAACAAGATTTAAGTCAATTCGTATGCGATCCAGAAATTGCAAATTCCTTTCAGCATGTAAATAGATGTAGGAATATTTTTATTCAAATTCATCACAGTCCCAACATTAAGACAGCACATTCTATGAACCGTACAGACCATGCAATAAGGTACGACTATAAGGCAGAATTAAAATGCATTAAAACTTCTTTTTTGACGGAACTATACATATTTTTATGGGAATACGTTCCTGCAAGCGAAAGCATTATGATTTTTATTCGAATTACCATCAGCTTTGGAGGTTTCTTGCGACGTCACGGCTTTCTTTTTCTGTCAGAAACATACAGTAAAATAAACTTGTCAATCGCGTACCTTTGAACTTAAATTATTGATTAGTTTTTAAAACTTGATATCGCCGTGTACGGTTCATAAAATGTGCTGTGTTTATGGCTCTGGTCTCTTGAGCGATTCGCTGAATTCACTGAGGCTGAAGCTAGGCCTATAGCGGCTCTTATCGATCATTCAAGGTCCACATGCAGTAGGGCCTACATTAGCCTATTGATAGTGCTATAGCACCTTGATAGGTTCTTGATTAATAACAGAACTGTATTTGGTAGGCCTACATAACTTAGCTACAGATGTTGTAAATATATGTTTGTCTCTGAATCTTAATTAGTTAATGACATAAATTCTAGAATTCGTGTCTTTGAACATTTTTCATGATAAAAATCGCACAGACTTCAATGGATTAGCCCTCGATCATGCCTGGAATAGACTTACATTCGATAGGCTTATATAGGCCTAGGGCCTTAGAATTAAAAAAACATGCTGAAAGTTTTTTATTTAAAACGTTTAGTGTGGAATGGAGGCGCACTAGCGGTGGGTAACACTGTGAAAGAACACATTAGGCCTACTAATTTAAAAGCTGAGCGTCGTCATTGTTTCTCATTGATCTAGGCCTTCGCCACGTTCTGTTCGCATGAGATGTAGGCCTATAGGGGCCTACCAATATCGCTCCAGCCTCCACGGTCTGGCCCTCGAGTGTCAGTCGATGCGCAGAACAGGCAGTGGTAAAATTAGAGGTGAGTATAGGCTACACTAGACTACTAGCACTGTGCCGACTTGATAGTGTCGGCGGCGGCGCGCCGGTCATTTTGCGTCGGCGGCGGCGTCCACAAAATATCGGAGTCGGCGCGGCGCGGCGTGCCCTGCCCTAGCCAGAATACTTGATAAGCATGAGTAGGCCTATATTTGATTTTAGCAGAACAGAAGGGTCAGTAGATTTGAACAGCCGTTTGTACTGTGAGTCTGTGACCAGTCAAGAGGGACAAGTTCTCTAAAGCCACTCCATGACAATGAAGTTCAACTACACACAAGAGAGAGGGCACCGACAAACATTTGCCTTACAAAATTATGAACATCCGTAATTACACAGCGCATCTGTTTACGTAGGCCTATTGGCATATTTTAATCAGATAAAGCAACATGCAGTTGCATATTGCATGAATACACTTGCACATGCACTGATATAGTAAAGGCCTACACACCAAGTCACAAGTAGATACCGGATGACCAGTGACGTAGACTTGTCCAAAATATTGGGGGGGGGATTAGGCATTCATTGTCCAAACTATTGGGGTGGGGGTATTTAGTTATTCATTCTACACTAGTTGCATTGGGTGTACAGAAGGATCAGATAGCCTATCATGAGATGGATGGGAACTTCATTGCCACATACACTGAAGAAAATGCCAATCCCATCACTGGAGTTCTGGAACAAAATATGTAGGCATACATTGGAAAATTTGACTGGAAGCTGCCATGGCTAACGAGTTCGAAGAGGCTGTCATGGCTAACGAAAGTGAAGATGCTGGAGAGGCTGAAGGGGCTGAATAGGCTGTCATGGCTGAAGAAACTGAAGAAGCTGGAGATGCTGAAGGGGCTGTTATGGCTAACAAAACTGAAGAAGCTGGAGAGGCTGAAAGAGGCTGTCATACCTAATTAAACTGAAGTAGGTGGAGAGGCTGAAGAGGTTGTAATGGCTAACGAAATTGAAAAAGCTGGAGAGGCTGAAGAGGCTCTTATGACTGACGAAACCGAAGAAGGTGGACAGCCTGAAGGGGTTGTCATGGCGGGCAAACTGAAGAAACTGGAGAGGCTGAAGGGGCTGCCATTGCTGACGAAACTGAATAAGATTGATAGGCTGAGGTGGGTCTCATGACTGACGAAACCGAAGAAGCTGCAGAGACTGAAGAGGTTATCATGGCTGACGAAACTGAAGAAGGTGGAAAGGCTGAAGGTATGCCATGGCTGACGAAGCTGCCATGGCTAACGATGTAGAAAAGACTGCCATGCCTGAGGAAAATGAAGAAGCTGGAGAGGCTGTATAGGCTGTCATGGCTGACGAAACTGAAGAAGCTGGAGAGGCTGAAGGGGCTGCCATGGCTGACGAAACTGCCATGGCTAACGAGGTGGAAGAGGCTGCCATGGCTGACGAAACTGAAGAAGCAGGAAAGGCTGAAGAGTCTGTCATGGCTGACGAAATTGAAGAAGCTGGAGAGGCTGAAGAGGCTGCCATGGGTGATGAAGTGTCATGGCTGACGAGGTCGAAGAGGCTGTCATGGCTGGCGAAACTGAAGATGCTGGTAAGGCTGAAGGACCTGCCTTGGCTGACGAAACTAAAGGTGGAGAAGCTGAAAGGGATTTCATGGCTAACAAAACTGAAGAAGGTGGAGAGGCTGAAGTAGCTCTCACGGCTAACGAAACTGAAGGAAATGCTGAGGCTGATGGGGCTGTCATGGCTATCAAAACTGAAGAAGGTGGAGAGGCTGAAGGGGCTGCCATAGCTGACGAAGCTGCCATGGCTATCGAGGTCGAAGAGGCTGTCATGGCTGACAAAAGTGAAGAAGCTTGAGAGGCTGAAGGGGCTGTCATGGCTAACGAAACTGAAGAAGGTCGATAGGCTGAAGAGGCTGTCGTTGCTAACGAAAGTAAAGACGCTGGAGAGGCTGAAGTGGCTGTCATGGCTGACGAAGCTGCCATGGTTAACGAAGTCGAAGAGGGTGTCATGGCTAACGAAAGTGAAGAAGCTGGAGTGGCTGAAGGGGCTGAAGGGGCTGAATAGGCTGTCATGGCTGAGGAAACGGAAGAAGCTGTAGATGCTGAACAGGCTGTTATGACTAACGAAACTGAAGAAGGTGAAGAGGCTGAAGGGGATGTCATGGCAAACGAAACTGAAGAATGTGGTGAGGCTGAAAGAGGACGTCATACCTAATGAAACTGAAGAAGGAGGAGAGGCTGAAGAGGTTGTCATGGCTAAGGAAACTGAAGAAGGTGGAGAGGCTCAAGAGGCTGCCATGGCTGACGAAATGGAAGAAGCTGGAGAGGCTGAAGAGGCTCTTATGACTGACGAAACCGAAGAAGGTGGAGAGGCTGAAAGGGTTGTCATGGCGGGCGAAACTGAAGAAGCTGGAGAGGCTGAATAGGCTGCCATGGCTGACGAAAGTGAATAACATGGAGAGGCTGAGGAGGCTCTCATCACTGACGAAATTGAAGAAGCTGCAGAGGCTGAAGGGGGTTGTCATGGCTGACGAAACTGAAGAAGGTGGAAAGGCTGAAGATATGCCATGGCTGACGAAGCTGCCATGGCTAACAATGTGGAAGAGACTGCCATGCCTGAGGAAAATGAAAAAGCTGGAGAGGCTGAATCGGCTGTCATGGCTGACGAAACTGAAGAAGCTGGAGAGGCTGAAGGGGTTGTCATGGCTGACGAAATTGAAAGAACTGGAGAGGCTGAAGAATCTGCCAGGGCTAACGAGGTCGAAGAGGCTGCCGTGGCTGACGAAACTGAAAAAGCTGGAGAGGCTGAGGGGGCTGCCATGACTGACGAGGCTGCCATGACCAACGAGGTCGAAGAAGCTGCCATGGCTGACGAAACTGAAGAAGCTGGAGAGGCTGAAGGGGCTACCATGGCTGACGAGGTCGAAGAGGCTGCCATGGCTGACGAAACTGAAGGGGCTGCCACGATTGACGAGGTTGCGAAATCGGCCGAATGTCCCTCGAACCAAAACGACTACAGTAACAAAGAACCCGGGCTGGAAGAACCACTACAGCAAATGCGTTAATTACATTATGTAAGTCCTCTTTACTTTTATTAAAATACATTCGCTCGATATACTACTTTTAACAATTACAACACTGGAGAGCATGACAATCCGTCACTTGAAAGATACCGGCATAATAATTACCATTTTCAATTTTGACGACTGCACAGCACTTAGGGACCATCGATATATTACGTACGCATGGAGGGGGAGGGGGTATCAGAAATGCATATGTTTTGCGTACGCTTGCGAATGGGGGTCTGCTGATAATGTAGGCCGAAATGCATATGTTTTGCGTACGCTTGCGAATGGGGGGTGTCTGCTGATAATGTAGGCCTACGTACGCAAATTGATTGGCCTTCAAGTGAGCGAGTTCAGTCTTTCCAGCTATTCGGTATCCTACTACCAGAGGAAGTATATGCTGTGGGAAAGGTGTCACTTGTATGCCACCTTACCTTTGAACGCTATTATTAAATAATCACACAACTCAGCACTTTCAGCAGTAAGTCCATGGATTACTCATCCTTCAATCTGGCCTAAAGTGCAAACAGTCGCTGTCTGGACCTGTGTAACTGACACATTCTGCAGCTGGTCTTGGGGGTCGGGGTGTGCATCAACTGTACGTACGCAGGTGGGGGGATGGAAAAAAGTACGCGTGCGAACAGGGAGGGGTCCAATTTTTCCGGATTTTTGGGTACGTAATATAGGCTATATATGCATGGATGTTCCCTTAACTCACTCTCAGTGTTGTAGGCTTTCTGTCGACCTCTGTGTTCACCTTTGCAGTCTACTTCAATGTACGACCTCAGTTGTTTATGAGTAGGCCCCTATACACCTGAATATGAACGTACGTAATCGTAATGTCGAGATTTCTACAGCATTCAGCTAGGGAAGCGAATAAAGGCGCTGGAATCAGCTTTTTCACCGGCGCTCAGCAACACAGCAAAAATGATAGGCTGGTAAGGTCAAAAGTGGTTCAGGTCAAGATCCAACGGTCAGTCTGCAGTCAACGGTGAATGGCGTTTAGAATCAGAGCGGATATAGCCTACAGAGATAGGCGGAAGAGTAGGATTCAGGGTAGGCCTATGATTTGTGCAAAGGAATTTTTCAGCTTGGAGTGAAAGACAGGGCTGGTGCAGAAATAAAAAGAGGGCAGTCATGAATCATGATGATGAATAGCCATGCACTGCCACGGAGGATAGAAACTGTAGCTTCATCGTCCTCCACGAAACGACGTGTCACCAAGGGTGCCATGACAATTCGTCTGCAGATTTTTCGTCTACGACACTTCGTCTACAGACATTTCGTCTACGAAATTTCGTCTACAACTGATCCAGCTTCTAGTTTGAGGTATATTTTCATCGTTAATCCAGTTTCTAGTCATTTTTATATTTTCATCGCTGAAAGTTGGATCAGCGATGAAAATATACCTCAAACTAGAAGCTGGATAAGTTGTAGACGAAATGTTGTGGACTAAATGTCTGTAGACGAAGTGTCGTAGCCGAAAAGTCTGTAGGCCTACGTAGACGAGTTGTCGCGTAACCGTCACCGACGGAATGGTGGACATGCTTGCGTTATGACGTCATACTCACAATCTATGTTTAGAACTCGGTGGTCACGTGCGTTTGTTGACGTCCGGTTTCCAATTATGATAAAGTGTTCGTTTTGCCAACATATGGCTACGAACGACAGAATTCCACGTTGGATAGAATTACGCACAACAGTCTAATCATCCGCTTTCAAATCCTGCTGTCAGCGAATTCAAGGTGGGTTGTGAGTTTCTTGTTTGGTTTCCCAAACGACGTGACTGTGTAACGCCCCTCAGAGCTATGCGTGAAGCTGGCAGCAGGTTCACTTTCAGTTTTTCGTGAAACAAAAAGCTTAATATAATAACTTTAGAGTAAAGAATAGCTTTTAACGTTTTCAGATGCAACTTAATCTGTAAATGTGACTAGATAATCTGATTATCTGAGAAATTTTATAGCGCGACGGTGATAACGTTGAAGGTACAGTCTATGGTCGCTACTTAGTCAAACTCGTCGTGCAAGCCAGATTCCAGGTTGAGTCCGGTCGAAAGTCAAGAAGGGAGTCCGAGTAGACATGTAAACAGTCTATGGATGAAATGAGTCCAGGAAGGGATGGAATTTTAGTGGAGATCTGAAAGACCAAAACAGACTTTGGATAGCAAACCTTTGTTGGAAAGGGTTCCTGAGTCAAGGGCCAGCAATCAAACTGACGCACCTACTGAAAGCGGTCCTTCTTCACGGAATATTCAGACTGAGAAGGTCAGAAGACCTGATTGTGGTGTTTGGAATCTGCAGAGACTGAAGATGGTTGACTGCAATGTTTTATACATTTAGCCTAGTCTTGAAATTTTTCTACTTTTCTATTGACATCCGTGCAATGATTTTAGGATTACTGATGTATGTTCCTATATTGAGTTATAATGATAGCTCTGCCAAATTATGTATTTTGCAGTCTGAAGCTTCATCAAGTTAGCTTTTGAAATGCCAGTAAGAAGCGAGTTGCAGTATGGGAGATGGCTGGAAATTAGAGCCAGACAAATCATGGCTAAAAAGGGAATGTGGCATCTAATCCTGTGGATATCATGGATGTGGTAGTGGGTACTGGGTAGACCTGCATATAGAGTTCTTGTGCTTGCTGAATGACTGATTTGAGTCAATCACAACACCAAAATTGCAGGCTGAACAGCTGAGTTGTATGACAGAAGTGCCCAGATGGATGGAATCCAAAGAATTCAATTTCTTGAGTTGTGAAGTTTTAAAAAGAAATTTAGATATATAGATAAGTGACGCATTTTCATTACTGGTATTTTCTGTGGTAAATGGTGAATCTTTGCTTGCTGGACATAGAGTTTGGAACTCTCTTGCTGTCTCTGTTTATTCTGCTGAGTGGCTTATTTCATTTCACTTAGATACTTAAAACTTACCTCTTTCAAATTGCTTATTCACCACCGAGCATAAGGTACGTGGACTGATCTTCTGGATGTTGACCCAGACTTTACGGCTTGGCTTTGGTGCATCATTGCATGATGGCTTGATTATTAGACGCCGGCACTACAGAAGTTACTGATTAGTGATTACATTGTTGATTTTTGGTATTTCTGTAAAATGCAACGAATGATTGTCTCACTTTTATTGCCTTACCTTGCCTTGCCACTCATGTCTTACCTTGCCACTGTTACCTATAATCTGCCAGTCTTACCATCTTACCATGCCTTGGAATGCTTACCATCTTACCATGCCTTGCAATGCTTACCATCTTACCTTGCCTTGCCACTCCTTCCATCTTACCATGCCTTGCCACTCCTTACATCTTATCATGCCTTGCCACTCCTTCCATCTTATCATGCCTTGCCACTCCTTCCATCTTATCATGCCTTGCCAGTTGTATCAGCTTACCATTCCTTGCCAATCTTACCACCTTACCATGACTTGCCACTCTCACCATCTCCCCATTTCTTTGCTACCCTTACCGTGTCTTGCCATGTCACTGTTACATCTCATCTGCATTGTACTGATTGATCTGTGTATGCCAGGCACAGTTCCTGTCTGAGCTCCAGTTCTCTGTAGAAGACGTGGATGTTTCGTGGTCGCAGGTCTCCTGTTGCTTCGAACGCCGTCGATTCTGCTCTTCACCTCAACAACAACAACCTCAAAGGTCAGAGGGCAAAGGGCATTCGGGTAAATTCAGGTAAATAAGCTAAGGTAAAATGATTGAAGGTAACACCACTTCAAGAGATTTATATAGTACCACTTCAAGAGAAACGACGATTGAACAAAATGGTCTTCAAGCATTTGCAGAAAAAGAGGCAAAGACAGACTGAGGAGTTCATGTTGCAGGTTGTTAGACAGCTTTTTCCAGGAGGAATGGATGACCACTGCCAAACTCCTGTGCTGGACCGTGGAAGTCCAGGCTGGTGAAACAACCAAGTAGCCCTAAATGGCAGAGCAGAGAAACAACCACTGTTGCTGCAACAAGGATTCACTTTGAATTAGAAGAGTCTTAAGTTTACACCTGTATGGCATTTAAGAACTATCAGAATTCGGCTCTTAAGGATTGAAGTAATTAACTAAGTAAGTAATTAATTTACTAAGTTATTAACTAAGTGAGTAATTAAGTAGGTAATTTACTAACTGCACCTCTGAATCATGGCGCTTGTATAAATGTTCGTTTTTACAATCTTTGGTTTTCAGTCATTGACAGATGTCAATTACAGGACGACAATTAGAATTACAACCTGTCACTTGCAATTAAGCATGGAAATCATGGTTTTGCACAGATATACAATTGTTTTTGTATAGATGTAATTGGAAATTTATTTAGCACCGCTTCAAGAGAACCAATCAGAGACACTCTTATTGCTATCCTAGAACAATGGTATTATGTCATTAAGTTATACATACAATATAATACAACTGTAGTTCGATAATGTCCTCCTTAAAAAGTTCAGAAGTGCACATTAAGAGCCATAGGCAGACTGGAAGAGGTAAGTTTTCAGTTTAGAGCGACGAGAGTGTGAACATGAGGAGGTAGATATATAGTTCCAGATGGAAGGACCAGCAACTGTGAATGAACGCCGACCAAAGACAAGACGTGTACCAGGAACCACATAATTTCCAGCAGATGTTAGCCAAGCATTGTTCTGATGACTAGATTTTGTCACCGCCAATAACAGGCCCATGACACGCGCATGCACGCACACACACACACACACACACACACACACACACACACACACACACACACACACACACACACACACACACACACACACACACACACACACACACACACACACACACACACACACACACACACACAACCAAAGTAAAGGGTCTCAGCCAAAGTTGACAGATGGCAGATTGATCTGAGCAGCATTGAAGACATAGAACAAGGACCGACGATAGCGTCCATGACACACGAGAACGCCCCGTCCTAATGTGCTGTGTTGGTAGTAGAAGTATTGGCCTCCATACATCACTCGAGGCACCAAGTCTATCTGGTGGTAGAATCTATTTCTGGTACGTAGATGGTGGATGCCCATCCATAGCCTTTCATCGCATTTTATTGGCATTGATAGGCATATATATATATATATATATATATATATATATATATATATATATATATATATATATACATACACATATACATATATATATATGTATATATATATATTCAAAAACCAAATGACAAACTGCATTAGGGTGCATATAAAAGTCAAGTAAAACAATACAATATCAAGGAATAATAAATGAAGTTAACAATTAAACAAGATACGAGAAATAAAATTTCTATTATCTTTAGCAGGAAGTGAAAAGTTATGAGGTCTAGGCTGAAGATCATGAGGTAATACGGTTGTTGGGGGAATAGTGAATATAAAACGTGAAAAGGGTTAAGTTTAATGGAGCGAAAAAGTCTTTGATCAGCTTGCTTAACAAGAATATAAATCAAAGAAAATCTTGGTCTAGGAAACCCAGCCGCTTCATTTTCCGAATTAGGCAGTCTTGTTGTCAAGACCTTAAACCTCAAGACCAAGACCAAGACCAAGACCTTGAATCTCAAGACCAAGACCAAGACCAAGACCTTGAACCTCAAGACCAAGACCAAGACCAAGACTTTGAACCTCGAGACCAAGACCAAGACCAAGACCTTGAACCTCAAGACCAAGACCAAGACCAAGACCTAAAAAATCGCAATCAGGTCAAGACTTCTAAAATTGTCAAGTCGGAATATTCGCTATTTTAATGAAAACTGGAGTCTTTTATTTTATTCAAGCAAATTAACTTTAAATGCAAACTGCAGAGAAATCCGAATTTGTATTCAAAAGTCCTTCATGCAAACTATTATTCCAAATGCCTTTTGTATTTTATAAAAAACCAATTCGCTCAGAATTTTCTGACCAAGACGTGCCTGGTGGGTCTCATAAAAATTCCGCCATGTGAAAAAATACGTTCTACAGGTGCTGAAGTCGCTGACACACACACATACACACAGAAGCTTTTCAGGCACTGGATGCAAATGTATAGAAAGTGAGTCCTTTTGAAATCTTCCCATGGTTTATCATACCGTCTGATACAGAATAACTGTTGCTGCTTCCAATGGGTTTTCCCGACCAACAAGACTTGTATCCATCCATAGATATTGGTCGTATGATGCAAGCAGGCTTGATACAGAATTCTTAAGTTCTGTTATATGACTGTTCATATTGACAGCCGGTCTTGGTCTTGGTCTTGCGAGACCAAGACCAAGACTTTGAACCTCAAGACCAAGACCAAGACCAAGACCTTGAACCTCAAGACCAAGACCTTGAACCTCAAGACCAAGACCAAGACCAAGACTTTTAAAAACGAACTCGAGTGCACTCGAGACCAAGACCTTGGTCTCGAGGACAACAAGACTGGAATTAGGCGATCAATCTTGGCGAACCCCCACCAAGCAAGGGCAGCATACAAAAGTCTAGAAACAGTAGTGGCTCTAGCAACTTCATGTAAAGATGCATGAGATAAACTGTGAAGTCTAAGTACTAGTGCTTGTAAAGAACCAGAGCAAGTACTAATATGATTAATATTAGAAGTTGACTTTAGATCATTAATAATATTGACACCAAGAATAATCATAGAAGTAACTCGAGTAGGTGTTAATCAATTTATGGGACATGGTAGGTGATAAGTTAGAGTGCTCGCCTTGTAACGCAGAGAGTACGAGTTCAAGCCCATTCCTCTGAGATGGTTACCATATAGGGACCTTGAGTGAGTCTTTCACAAACGGGTGCTCACACTGCTCAGTGCCATTGACTGATGCTTGGTCATTAGATAGTAGCGCTTAATAAAGCATAATAATGATAATAATTATAATGATAATAATCATTTCCTTCACTTTGTCCTTTGAGGTGCCACAGTGGAAAATCCCAAGGTCTTGAACAGGGTGCCAGCGCATCAGAGGATTTCCAGTTCACTATCCAGCTTATGGTGATAGAGACATATAGGTACAAACAACTTAAGGGATTGCTTTTTTTTCTTCTTCCTCTTCTTGGTGTGTATATAGTATACTTATGTCTAGTGCAGTTGGTCAGTGACTGTAGTAACTAGCCTCCTAGGCATAGTTTTGTGGTAAGCACGTTTGCAAACTGAAAAGATTATATAGCTCTAGCCAAATACCTTACCATACACCTTGTTTGGTTTGGAGTAGAGAGTAACAGGTCAGTCAGTGTTTCGCTAGTGGTGCTTTATAAGCATGATGTTTTGCTTATTTTATATGGAAATGGGTGGTAGTGATGGTTGGTCAGTGGAAGTGGCATTTTTTTAAGCATTTAAGTGGTATTTTGTTGGTGGTAGTGGTTGTTGGTATGTCTCAAAATGGTATTTAGTTGATGGAAAAGTATTTGTTCAGTGGTAGTGGTGTGTGGTGAGTCTTGAAGTGGTATTTAGTTGAAATGTTATTTGGAAATGGTATTTGTTCAGTGAAAGTGGTATTTGATAAGTCTTGAAGTGGTATTTAGTTGATGGAAATGGTATTTGTTCAGTGGTATGCTCTTAAGTGGTATTTAGTTTATGGAAATGGTATTTGTTCAGTGGAATTGGTATCTGCTAAGTCTGGAAGTGGTATTTAGTTTTCAGGAGTGGTATTTGCTTGGTGGAAGTGGTATTTGTCTGTGGTAGTACTGTAATCCAAAGTGCTGCCTATTGCTTTAATCGAAATTCAAGGAATATCCATATCAATCCCATTCATCATTTGAATTGTTTCCTCACTAGGTGGCAGACCATCATTTGCGATTTCCTCTGCATGGGTGTCGTAGAAAAGTTGGTCCTACAAGATATATGATCTGTTAGGGTGTGGTTGAAATTCGAGTTTGCGAAAATCTGGACTGGTCTGTGAAGTGTCATACAGAATCTAGTCCTATTCGAAGAATAATCCAATGTGTCTGTGGTTGAAAATAGGGTATGTAGAAAATCTGGGCTGGTCTGCACGGGTGTTGTGGAAAAATATAGTGGCAAACAAGACGCATAATCCGATGAGTTCGAAATGTAACATTGAGTCTTAGTGGAGTTCTCAGGGGTGAATTCAGAGAGGCTGTGCCTCATCCAGGTTCAGAAATTCAGTGCAAAGAAGAAAGAGCAGATGTGTGAAGGCGGATACTGAGAGAATCACTCCGGATCATATCTCGCTCAGGTTTTTTAATGTCAGTATGGCAGAACTTGGCTTCTGGGTCCACTATTGGCATTGTGGAATAGTCAGTCCAAGAAGATGTTGGGCTGCGGTCCACCACATTCCCAACCTACCATAAGACGCTTCCACTTGCTTCAGGCCAACCATATACCGATCTGGTATGCTCAAACTTGAAAAATCTGATCGTGTTCAGACTGACACTAATTAGATTAGATTCAAATGGATTAGGTTTTTCAATCAAATTTTGGTCAGATGGATCGGTCGGGGGTCTGTTTTTCTCGGCAGACCTTTTTCTTTGACGACACCATTGATCGATCGATTGAGAGCGTTTCCTCAGGACAAAGCATATTCGTTCGTCCACCTAGCGGCGGCCGTATGAATAATCACTGCCGTTGCCGCTTCGAGACGTGACCGTCCGACGAAGCGAACAACGTCTGTGTGCCTTAGTAATTCAAATGAAGATGGCCGGCTTTCGGATGCCGAGACCAAGATGAAATAGAGCGACCGGCGTCCGGTCGTGTCCCGTACTTTGCCTGTTGATATGCGACGCCGATAGAGGACGCGGCTTTTGTACGGCGCGGTTGTTTGTCGAGAAACCGCGACGGCCTGTCATAAAGAATATCCCCTGCGACTTATATGCGGATTTTGGTGGGAGTTGCAATGGTCGTTATCTGTCCGAAAATATATTGTAATGCGATGAAGGAACGTAATAAAGTATTACGGACTGTAAGACAATGTAAAGTAATGGGGATATTGTTTACTGAGAAACCACGACGGATGGCTATAAAGGATATCTCCTCCGACTTATGCAACGTCCAGCGACTTATACAGCGGATTTTAGGTTGAAGCCAGAATGGGAGTTTTATGTCAGAGAATGTTATGTAATGGAATGCTGCATTGCAGTGTAATGCAATTCAGTTAATGTGCTCAATATGATTATGTAATAAAATCGAATTGTAATACATTTTCCAGTTTATTTTTGTTTTAATTAACATCTTTCATTTTATATGATGTTCATTGCACCTTTATGAGGTTTCTTAATGACGCTCTGGAAACAACGTACCGAGAGCGAGAGAAAGAGAGAGAGAAAGAGGGAGGGACGGGAAGGAGGGAGAGACATTTAGCCTTTTATGGCAACAATTGCGTGGCAGTACGTGGAACTGAATGTGCTTTCAAACTTTTTTCAGACAGTTTGTACCTCACTGGTATCAGTTGGTTATTGTTTTTACAGTTTTAATGCACGCAAGGTCAAACAGAAATGCAAATTGGAGGTGTGGAAATGTGATATCAGGGCTGTAATTAGTATAACCACGATTCATTTCCTTTACCAGACATTGCCTGCAAGATTGTGACACTGTTTTGGTCACAGTAAACCTCTGCTGTTGCTAGATATGAAGTGAGCCGTGCGCTGGCAACTCAATTCATGATTACTCGCGCTCGTTAACTCGATTTAGGAAACTCAATTACATGCGACAATATTGCTTTCTAAGTCATACCAGCAGACAGGTGTCGCTCCATGCATACTCGTTTTGAGGCACTAGATGGCGCCAGGTTTTTAATTTATAATTATCGTAGTATAGCATAACCATGGCATCATAACATAACAATTAAGGTTTTAAAGTAAGGTTGACCTAGATATGTATATACCTCTGTATGCGTAAATGCATAACATACCATAATATAACATGACAGCATAACAGTACTTAACATAACTATACAGCATAGCATAACATTACATAACATAACTACATAGTATAGCATTACATAGCATAACAGTGCTCAACATAGCATAACATTACATTACACTACATATTATAACATAACAGTACATAACAAAATGTTACATAACAGGGGTTTCAAATTGTTCAGAAGACGTGTCATCTGTATTAGAACCACTGCTAGTTAACCTGTAATCCTCAATAGCCTGTCTGTTGAAGCTTCCTCCACCGAGACAGTACTACCATCCAAACCATTCCACAAGTCCACACACAATTCTTGCACTGAAGAATTTCTGCCCTAATATTCCCTTCGTTTCTTAAATAATTTAGATCTGGGTTGAGAGTTCAGGATTTATGACGGCGGACTTGACCAAGATGGCTGACTCTTTCTGTGGCCTGTCGTTTTTTATCAATTAGGTGGTCACATGCATGCGGACTTTGATGAAATAATCATGAAAGGCCTCGGGCATAGTACTTACTTAGGGTGTGGTAACACAATGCTGTGGGGCTCGGCATCTGATTGAAGAGAACGTTTGGCCTGTAATGCAGAGAGTAGGCTATGGGTTGAGGCTTCGATCCTCCCGTAAGGCGGTCTCTGTGTACGTCGAATGAGGACCAGTTTTGGAGACCGCGCCTTCTCGGCCGCTGCCCAGATGCTGGAACGGTCTTCCTCCTGCCATTTGAGCTGCTGAATCGGTCGAATTGAGTTTATGTCTCAGCTTAAGACTTATTTCTTTGCCAAGGCCTACCTTGCTGCTAGTTGATTGTGAGGCGCCCTTGTAAAGGAATGGCTGTGTTACACAGTTACAGCGCCATATAAATTGTGATCATCATCATCATCATCATCATCATCATCATCATCATCATCATTATCATCATCATCATCATCATCATTAACTATTATTATTATAGAGATCTGAGCTTTGGAAAGAGCGCAATATCAAATGCAGTTGTGCCTCTGTTTTATTATGTATACTTTCATTAAAAAGTCGTCGTTACTGGCACTATTATAACTCGTTTAATTAACTTTTGTGCAATATGTGATTTATCATCAAACCTACAATATCCATTACCACATCTAAACTGCGTGATCATACCTCTACCTAATCTGCCAAAGTTCGATGTTTTACCCTGTCTTTACCATGTTTTACCATGTCTTTTGCCTTATGTCACTTCCCACCACACCCTTACCTTATCTTTACCTCTTTTTCCAGTTCTTTCCATGACCAATGGAATAGACGGATCGGTTCGATCGGAAATGACGAGCTCCAATGGCCGGACAACTTCCGAAGGAGATTCCTCTGCTGCCACATCATCTGCCACTCCTGATCCACTGCTCGTCAGCGCTGATGATGACATCCTCTCCATCTGCAGCAGCCTCTCGCAGTCATACAGGTAGACAACCTATTACATTACATTCCAATGTGATTACATTACAGTCCAATATACTGCGTTACACTTCGTTACATGACATTATATTGCGTTGCGGCTATGTCACATTACATTTTATTTTATTTGTGTTACATTGCATCATATCATGTTACCTCTGCATCATTTTACGCTACATTGCATTACATAGCATTATGACATGGATGTAGTACTTTGTGTTTAAGAATGTTACAGCATGATGCAAACTATGTTTTTTCATGTTACATTATGTTATATTGTGTTACGTTATGTTATGTCAATTGTGTTACGTTATGTTACATCATGTTGTAATATGTTATGTTTTTTTACACTATGTTACGTCATGTTACAATATTTTGCATTATGTTACACTATGTTATGTCATATTACACTATGTTACAATATGTTATATTGTGTTACGCACTATGTTACATCATGTTACAATATTTTACATTGTGTGACACCATGATGTGTCATGTTACAATATGTTACATTGTGTTACATTATGTACATGATCAAACAACATAACTTCAATTTTCCCGTCGCATGACTTTTGGCTATAGGCTAAAGCGGGGAAGCCCGCGTCCGCCAGCTTCTGTAGCCTGCTCTCTGTCTGTCTGTCTGTCTGTCTGTCTGTCTGTCTGTCTGTCTGTCTGTCTGTCTGTCTGTCTGTCTGTCTGTCTGTCTGTCTGTCTGTCTGTCTGTCTGTCTGTCTGACGAACCGCTCCCGGGTCCAAGTAAGGCGGGCAAAGCTCCAAGCTCTCTCTCTCTCTCTCTCTCTCTCTCTCTCTCTCTCTCTCTCTCTCTCTCTCTCTCTCTCTCTCTCTCTCTCTCTCTCTCTCTCTCTCTCTCTCTCTCTTCCTCTCTGTAAGGGTAGCCCCCCCCTCCCTCCATGCCTGATGCCAGTCAAACAATTATTGCAATGATAACAATTTAGCTTACATATTTTTTACATTTTTACTCTCAAGTACATTTAAGATTTCTAAACTAAATTTTCATACTGTGATTTTTCACGGGAAAAATGTGTTACAGTATTTTACATTGTGTTATGCTGTGTGATGTCATGTTACATTATGTTGCAATGCGTTGTAGTACGGAGTGGGAGAGACTGTTCCTGCGGCCCAACTACCTGAAGACTCTTTGTTCCTATGGCATGCAGGGCAAACTGCGCAGCAGTCGATTCCGTAGCATTTGCTGGAAGGTAGGCACCGTCACGTCGGTCTATCAATCAGTCAATCAATCAGTCAGGTTTTAAATCAAACAGTCAGTCAATCAAACAGTCAGTCAATCATGCAGGTAAGTGGTCGGTGAAGGTATGAGTGAATAAATAAATAAATCAATCAATCAATCAATCATAAGGAATGGATAATGTTCGTATCAGCGAAACCATGTCATCCTATGTAACCACAGATCTTGACCCAGTTCTAACCACGAACAACCCCCGCAAGTTTTCTTCAAGTATTTCACAAAGAGACATTCAATCAATAGGGCTCGGAATTCCGTCGAACGTCAGGGCGCCAGGTGTGCTCTGATTGATAGGCAATGAACCACCTGTTTGACAATGTTTCCTATCTCAGTCCGACTCAAGTTGCCTCTTGTGATTGGAAGGATTGTAGATACTTAGTCTGTCAAAGCATGCTGAGGTTTATGTATGCACCACATATATATGTATGTAATTATGTGTGTAGAAATGTAGATATGTATGTGTGTATATGTATGAGTGTATGTAGCTAAGTTTGTGTGTATATATGTATATATGTGTATGTACGTGTGCATGTATGTGTATCCATTTGTATGTATGTACTATGTATGTATCTGAATGTTTGCATAGCATCTTTCTACCTTAGGGGCCATCCATATATTACGTACACAAAAATCCGGGAAAATTGGACCCCCTAAGTGCGTACGTAATATGTGGATGGCCCCTTACCCCAATCTTACCGGGATCTATCTGGTAAGGTTAGTGGTGATAAGTTCAGGAAGGTAAGGTGAGGTAAGGTGGGGTCAGAAAAGGTGAGTTAAGGTAAGACGACAGCCTTTCTTCATAAGCGCATTTATGCATTCTTATTTTCATATTATTATTAATAATAACATATAATAATAATATAATAATTATATTTATTCTTTAATTAAGCGCCTGCAAATCTTAACTACTAACAGAACAGACAGTCTGTCATAAATGAAGTGAACAATTTCTGTTATGCTCCTGTCATTGGCCACTTGCAACTAATGAATATTCATGACTAATGACGTCACTGTTTAAGCTAATTTACTCAGGTGGTGGAAATGAGCTGAAACTAATTTACTTAGGTCACGAACGGGCTCAAATGAACTTACTTAACGGGTTTAAATGGGCTTCCAACTAATGAATATTTATGACCAATGACATCACTAATTACAAATGCGGTATTCCAATGGGCGTTTGTTTCACACTTAATTCAACAGAAATTTAAATATACCGTAAACGGCTGCTCTTTTAAACTAACAGCCTAAACGGGCTTAAACTAATTTACTTAGGTGGCGAAAATGCTGAAACAAACGAACTTATCAGGTTTAAATGGGCCAATTTACTTAGGCCTCGCATGCTGAAAACTTCCTTTCATTTTAATCCACATGAGTTGAAAGTCTTCATTAATGATCTTCAAGGAAAACGTCAAAACAACGACAAAGTTTTTACACAAAACATTGTTTACGATGAAATTTTCACAAATTTTTAAACTATGAAGGTCATAATAAATTTCACTCACATTGCAAAATACATTTTCAAATCATTTTTAGACCGTCTTAGGATGGGGAATAATCTAATGTATATTTATTACATGAAGAGATCGGATAGTTCTAGCCACAGCTGTGTCTGCTGTAGTCCATACATCATTTGTCATGGTTTCTCCCACACGTGGTATGTCAAGCAGTGCATAATTGCTGTTGAACTCAATCGGAAAAACAAACTGCAGCCAAATGTCAAGAGCTCATGATTATTGAACCGGTGTAAAGTAGGTCAGGTGAGCGAGGTACACTGGGATAAGATCAGGTAAGTAGAGGTAAATTGCATCGGGTTAGGTAAGGATAATTTTTTGCAACTGTGCCACGATTGATAATATTGCCTACCATCCATAGTTCTGAAGGGGATGTATGATTTATGTGATAGAACATTGATGGTGCTGAGCAATTGTGAGTGAAGGACATGCTCAAAGTCACTCCACATTAGCCATCTCAAAGGAGGTAGAAACCAACTGTCTCCCATGCCACTCGGTTGGCTAACTTGCCACAGGAAAGGTAAGGTAAGGTCAGAAAAGGTGACCCATTGATCCTCTTGCCTATGACCGCATAATCCCCCCAGCCGACAGCCTGATGTGCAAAACATTTATTGTTAGGATGTTGTATACTTTTTAACTTATTTCATGTCTGTACACCTTGGTGTAAAAACATTAGCAGTTGGTTAAAGAATACACTTACTTACTTACTGAAGGTTAGAAAAGGTAAGGTCAGAACAGGTAAAGTAAGAAAGGGGTAAGGCAAGGTCAGGTAAGGTCAGGTCAGGTAAAGTAAGGGCGGTTGAGGTAGTTTAAAGAGCATACCACCGTAGTTTGATTTCTGGTTTCTCTGAGCTCTGGGGTTTAGATGCCAGTGCTTCTTCAACAGATTGAGAATTTGGCTGTGATTGAACTTGAAGCAAACATCAATTGATGCCTTGAGCAGATTGAGTCTTCCTGTTAAACTGAGAAGTGAGCTAATCGGACTGTCACCTTCCTTATTCTGCAAGTCCTTGAAGTCTGTTCTGTTTGACCATGTGTCCTCCCTGCTTGGTCAAGAGCACTGCTTATGAGTTTTTTCTTGAGTTGTGCTTTAAGAGTTTTCACTTATGCTATGTTATGACAGCAGTCAATATTTGGATTAGATTATATTGGGTAATTTACGAATGACGAGAAATCGTTGTGAAATTGGGTGATGTAATGTGAGCCGAGTTAATATGCATGCATTTATGTATGTATGTGGTGTTATGTGTCCAATATTCTATATGTAATGTTATGTATGTGATGTTATGTATGTAATGTCATAAACGTAATGTTTTGTACGTAATGTTTTCTATGTAATGTGTAATATGTACGTAATATGTACGTAATATGTAATATGTACGTAATATGTAATATGTAATATGTAATACGTAATACGTAATATGTAATACGTAATACGTAATACGTAATACGTAATACGTAATATGTACGTAATATATATATATATATATATATATATATATACATTTGTGGACACTTACTGTGTCTCCTGTTAGTACCTCAAAAAACCACTGTCTACACCGATCTATATGATTTTAAATGTCACTAAGAGCAGAAATGTCTGTATGAAGTAAAACCATACACAGAAAACTAGTAAAATCACCACGTGGCTCCCAACCAATGGATTCTCGTCTGTTGTTGAGAGATGTTCAAAGTAGAGCTTAACCGGAAATCACCTCGGACATTCACCTCGGCCGAATATCCCGTTTTTCGGCACTATTCGGAAGCATTTGCCTTGGCAAATACTGCACACACAAATAGTTGCAAATAAATTTTTAAAACTACTTGAATAAAAAATACAAATAACTACCACCATCAGAAGTCCACAATGGAAGTCAAGTCCATTTCATTGATTATTTATTTCTAAAATTCAAAATGTATTAGTCAGTTATTATAAGTACACAAATTTATTTCTAGAATTTTTTATTATGTGAAAATACGAAGCTTCGCATATGAAACAAATGGTACTCGGTTCGTACCCGGATCCGGCAAATAGTACATCCAAATACTCGGATTCGGTACTCAGTGGAAAATGTGTACCCGGTTATGCCCTAGTTCAAAGTCCCTGTTCCGCTGTAACTAGGGACTCTGCAACACTCCTTTCACTAAAATTTGAAAACTTTTCTTTATTGCTGGAATTAGATACTGAGTCAGTATCTTGAAGTCCTGAGTGATATATTGTAATTGCAAATGTATGTAGCACCACTTCAAGAGAGACGCACCACACTGAAACCATGATCGAACAGAATAGTTTTCAGGCACTTGCGGAAAAGAGGCAAAGAGAGGAGTTCATGTTGCAGGATGATGGGCAACTTATTCCAGGAGGATGGGCCGACCACACCAAAACTTCTATGCTGGACCGTGGAAGTTTTGGCCGGTGGAACAATTCTTCTTCTGAATGAATGAATGGGTGAATGATCAGATAAGGTTGGATTTGATCGGATTTGGTTAGATTAGTGTGATTTAGATTCTGTAAGATTGAGCGATAGATTGGATTGGATTGTTACTTGGTTTTATAGTTATTCCTTGAAGTTCTGCCAGAGGACCAGTCACGATGGAGTGCCAAGACTCAGGAGTGGCGCAACCGCTATGAAGACCTCAAAAACCAGGTATTTGACTCGTACAGTTTCCACTGTCAAATGGTTAGATCACAATGAGTACAGCCGAGGTTAGGTAGGATGGGGTAGACTTTGGTAGGATAGCATCGATTGGGGCAGTTTATAGGGTTGGAGAGGGTATTGTGGTAGATATTGTAGGCTTTGGTATTGTAGAGTAGGGTATGATTTTTAGCAGTATATTTAGTGATATTAACTTGTGCTTTATAAATAGTAATAATAATAATAATAATAATAATAATAATAATAATACTAATAATGATAATGAGTAATAATAATAATAATAGTAATTTTTATTATTATTATGCTCAGGTCAAATTGGTTGCTGTTTTGCTGTTAATTAGTTGTCTTTAGAAATATAGAAAAAGCTTCTTTCATCTGTATCTATAGGCCATCATTCAGTCCTGGCTGCACGACCTCCTTATTGTGCCAATCTGAGGTGCCTAGAACAGATAGGGAGTTTCCAATTTGAAGGGCGACTGATAAATGCTAGAGCAGATGGCTGGTCTCACGCTGATCAACTGTCGCTGCTTTTATCGTGGCTTCAAGTTCTTGAACAACATCCAGTGACTCGGCGTGCCAGCTTCCTGCGGTTTCGACTGCCACAGGGATGAAATGGTTCGATTGTGAGATGGCAGCATATTTGCTTTCCTTATTATGGGCTGCTTATTCCACTGCGGCACCTGCGTTTTGCGATGTTACATGCTGATATGATGCTGCGAATGAATCCGGCACCATGACATCCCACGCTAAGCATCGACCTCTGGACCAAGGTATTATGGTCACTCCATCAGGCCTTTCGCCATCAGATCTGGAGAGGCCATTGGGCTCTTTAATGGCCGGTATTTTGGCTCTGGTGAAAGTCCTCCAAGTCATGTCGTTGTTGCCTTCCCGCTCCTTTGACGCAAGAGAATCCTTGAGGACCACTGGGTTCTACTGTGGCACCACATTTACATGTGTGTTTTTCACACAGCGCAGTGCCCAGCCAGATGCCTGATGCTATTCTCAGTATTTCTCCTGTCATCCGTAAACCTGCTGTTGTTATGGGACATGCATGAAGCCAGTCTCCTGAGTGTGGGATTGCACAGCTAACAGTCTTGGTTTAGCAGCAGATTTTAATAATGATGGTAATAATAATAATAATAATATAAAAAATAATAATAGTAATAATAATAATAATAATAATAATGGTAATAATAATAATAATGATTATGATTATGATTACAATAATGATGATGATGATGATGATGATTATGATTATGATTATGATTATGATTATTATGATTATTATTATTATTATTATTATTATTTTGATGATGATGATAATTATGATAATAATAGTAATGATGATAATAATAATAATGATAATAATAATAATAATTAATAAATATTGACGTTTTATAGGTACAGTTGACTGAAAACAGTCAATTTAATTGATCTTATTATGAGTTTGTTGGCTTTATGAAGAAGTAAATTTTTCTGATAATAATAATAATACTAATAATTAATAATTGTAATGTTGGGTTGTTATTTATTCATAGTTAGTTTTTGGTACAGTAGACTGAGGAGAGTATTATAAATTGGGAGAATTAATAGACTGAGGAGAGTATTATAAATTGGGAGACGATTTAAGTAGAGTCAGGTATGATTAAGTTGGTAGCCAGTTAGTTATCTAGGTATAGTGAAGTGCCTGAGAAAAACATGGTCTGTGAGGAGCTTAAGTGGTGTCATAGTCCTTCAGAACAACAAGTTGATATTAATTAACCGATTGTCTCATACCTTCTCTGGTCATACCGAGGACTAGAACTGTCCATTGAAAATGAGCTTTTTCGGTGGTTGGACCTATATTTCGGAACTCTCTCCCTGTGTCTGTAATTGTAATGTGACATTTATAAAACGCCATGACCCGAACCAGTGAAAATATTACTGTCAATAATACAGACTGCAGGCACTTGCAAAACTATGGAAGGGACAAACTGAGGAACTAGAGCTGCAGCTCTTGAGAAAAGCGGTTGAACAGATCTTCTGCTCGGTCGCTTGTGTCAATTTTTTCTCAACTTAAAACTTACCTTTTCCAGATTGCTTTTCCACCATAGGCTGCCTCTGTGTCTTATGGACTGCTCTTCTGGATATTCACCTGATTACGGCTTGGTTTTGGTGTGCCATCAGTTGATGCCTTCTCCATTAGACACTGGATATTGTCAGTTAGTGTGTGGAAGATTAGATTGGAAGAGCATTAAATCTTTTCCTTTCATTTTCTTTTTATTATTTCTTTTGCTCCAAGGCAGCTATGATCCCTCAGGGTCTTGAAACAATGTCTGGAGACAATAAATTGAACGTCTGGAACGGATTATAACTTGTCAAGTTCTGGTTGAGCAGAACTCGATGAATTATATTATTATTTTTGTTACTATGATTGTTTATCAAAGGTGAAATTTAGCCCCTCACAAGCAAAAGCATTAGGTTAGAGTAATGATATTATTATTATTGTTATTATTTTTATTATTATTATTATTATAAAAAAGTGAACAATTTAATATGGTACGGTCAAGGAAAAGCAGCTGGCATTCCTGCATTGGACAGCTACCGAGAGTTTATTGTTATTATTATTATTATCATTATTATTAGTAGTAGTAGCAAAATTATTATTATTTTCGTTAATATTATTATTTGTTGATTCCAGCTGATCATTAATCCTCGAAAGGCTGAAGCCAAAGACCTTTCTATCAACAATCCACTCTCTCAGGAAGTGGAGGTCTGTTCTCCTACAAACTCATTTCATGATCTCAGTTTCTATTTTTCATATTTAACAAACATTGATACTTAAGACACAGAAAAAATTATAAAATTCTTCTATGTGGTTTATCTGAGATAACTTTATTTATTATTATTTATATGGGTACATGAATATTATTTATTGTGTATGTATGCATATAGAAGAATAAGACTAGGTCCATGTAAGTATGCTTTTAAATATGTTTCTATTCTCCTTTGTGTTGTGTCATTGTGTATGTGTATCTAGACGTGTTTCTGTGTGTCTTTGTTTGTTTCTGTATGTCTGTGTGCCACTGTCTCTGTAATGCTGCTGTTACGTTACTTGTACAGAGTCCATGGAATCAGTTCTTCCTCGACAACGAACTTCGTCTGACCATAAAGCAAGACGTCGTTCGAACGTAAGTCTCTCTCCGTCTCTCTCTCCATCTGTCTGTCTGTCTGGCTATCTCTCCCTCTGTGTGTGTGTCTCTCTCTCTGTTTTTTTGTCTACCGGTATTTCTGTCTCTCAATCTCCAGTGTCTGCCTCTGTGCCTTTCTCTGTCTCCTGCTCTGTGTCTTTATTATATAATTTCTCTCTATATATAGATAGATGTGTGTTTGGACGGCGATGTCATTGGCCTCCAGATGCAGGTCCGCAGAGAGGAAAGACATACAGACAAACACAGACACAAGCAGAGACAGACAGGCAGAGACAGACAGGCAGAGACAGACAGGCAGTGAGACAGACAGAGATCATGTTGTGGCAATTGATGTTTATTCGTTCTGACTGCTATGATGAAGATATGCTTCTGGACTCCATTTGTCTCCAGACTAAGTGGGAAGTCGTGTCTCGAATGCTTGATCTGTGTGCCTGTCTGTATGTCTGACTCTGTCTGTCTTTCTTTGTGTATGTCTTGTGTGTCTGTATATCTGTCTGTCTGTATCTCTGTCTGTATATCTGTGTGTATGTCTGTTTATCTGTGTGTCTGTCGGTATCTCTGCTGTCTGTCTGTGTGTCTGTATATCTGTGTGTCTGTCTGTCTGTGTGTCTGTATATCTGTGTGTATGTCTGTGTGTCTGTCTTGAATTAGAATTGCTGCCATTTGCATATCCTATTAAATCCATCCTGCACAGAATACCTTTGTTGGATGGCGTCAGTCTGTCTGCGCATGCATCTGGCATTGTCTCACGCCCCTTTCAGACATTACAACCCCTTCTCATGACTTTCCATCCATGGGGCAAACTGACTAAAAAGCCCCCGTGAATAAGATGGTTCCCATGACTTCGCTGGTTTTGGCACTTTAGAAATATCCAGGTTATGATTACTTTACCCCATCACAAAATAGAATCACAAAGCTTTCTTTATTTAAACAATGCCTCTCTGCCTCTTTGTCTTTAACTCTTGGAGAATTGGTCTTTAACTTTCAAGATATAAGTCACAAAACATGTTGTAAGCAAGGAAAGGAAAGAAATCGAGGTCAGAGATATGTAGAGTGCTTTTACCTGACCATATCCCATCTCCTTCGTTGCTCTTCATCTTTTATCACATTAATTTGATCCACTTTATCTTTTTTAACCTTAAAGAATTTCATGTATTTCACTTGACCTTAACTAATCCTATTCCTTATCTTACTCCACATTAACTTGCCTTCTTTTTCCATACCATACCTTATCTGATCATTACTGCTCGGCGGTGCCTTTGATCACTATCACTACTTTTATCGGCGGCGCCTTTGATCATTACTTTGATCCGCGGCGCCTTTGATCGTAGCTATCCGAAGCTCGACTTCTATCACACGGACGGCATCCGAACGATGATGGTCGACATTCTCTTCGTCTACGCTAAGCTGAAACCAGACGTTTCTTATCGCCAGGTCAGCCGATGCCGAGCAAGTGACGGCGCGTATGGTCTTTGCTGTTGTGTTGTGCTGAGGAATGCCTTGTCTTTGCTCTTGGTTTATAATACAACAAAACGAGTGTTTCAACTAGTTTCAGTGTTTCAGTGTTTCGTTTCAGCGTTTTTCAATAGTTTAGTTTTGTTTCTGGTCTACTGAAATGACTGTATTAGTGCATTTCAGTATTTGATTCTGAATGAGTCTCATTCAGTGTTTCTGTATTTTTCAGATTCATTATTTCCGTGTGTTGATTTTTATTGAGTATTCATTATTTAAGTATTTTGATTTTGATCCACTGAAACAGCTGTTTTGGCACAGAAACTGCTGTTTCTAAGCTGTTTTTGTTTGTTAATGGAATGCGTTTGAATCATGATCACCAGCTCACACCAGACATTACCGTGTCTGAAGTTTGTTGTATGAGACAATTTGTATTGTGTTTGTTTGTGCACAATTTTTTGTTTTGGACTCGTCGAAAGTGAGAAAAGGAATCAGGATTTCAATTTTATATGAACATGAGAGATGGCTTTTAGTTTCTTGCACAGCATTTTTATCTGAACCTTTTTCGTTATTTTTTACCTTTATCATACCTTTCTTATCTTACCTTTAATCATCTTACCAGTTCTTATCTTACCTTTTAACATCTTTACCAGTTCTTATCTTACGTTTTGTCATCCTACCAGTTCTTATTGCACCTCTCTACGTCTTACCAGTTCTTATCTTACGTTTGATCATCTTACCAGTTCTTATCTTACCTTTCCTCGTTCTAACCAGTTTTTTCTACCTTTCTTTGATTTTGACAATAATAATAGTACATATAATGTAATGTAGAAGAAATGCCATGACAGCCACTAGATGGCGATAACAGTAGCTATTACAATATGTTAAATATTAAGCTACAATTAGACACATCTAAATCTCTTTCAAGAATGCTATATCAATCATTTCGTCGAAGTGCAGCTTAGTTATTTCTGGAGTGTAAGTCAGCGGCGGTCATTAAAATGTCGTTGAACAATAGAAGTAGGGCATAATCGAAATCCGGATCGGTAAACCGATTTTGCCGATTTTTGGACTATCTAGAATTATCCGGATCCGGAATGTCTGACCCGATTAATAACAGGTTTTTTAGGCGGCTTCACTATGGACTAACAGTTTATAGGTTTGCCACTCACATAATTATAATTTTGATTGGTACTACTTACTAAGGCTGTGAACGGCCCCCAGAATAACCGGGCAATTTTTAGGCCACTCTCATGTGATTATAATTTGCCAAGGGTCGCACATGGGCCCTTAAATCAATTCCGAAAACCTACCCTGTATCTGCTACAGGCCGCCGAGGCCGGCAACAGTTAGGCCTGTCAATCAGTGAAGGAATATGTGTACTTGCACCTATTTATGGAGGTATAAGGAAGGGGTGACTGACTGGCTGTTGTTCCATCTGACGCCAAGCCATCAATTAGCCAATGATAACTAACTTGGAAGTTGGCCTTATTACTAATCGGAATCGGTAAATAGTAGCCTATACTATCCGGTATCCGGAATCGGCAAAGAAAACAAAATCGGTTTTGCCCAAAATAGAAGTATTGTTTCAAATGAGTTTAGAAAGATAATAAACATCATTTCGGAATCGAACGGCAGACTCTCTGCCTAATGGGGAAGAAATTTTAAAACTAATCAACCCATTTATTTACCTTTCTTAATGTACCTCTGGATATCATGTCTACAGATTACTTATCATTTTCAAGCATGAGTGAACTTGTTATTTGTCATCAGTTTCAGTTTCCATTTTGTTCATGAATCCGTTTCGGTTTCAGTTTCAGTTTTTCCTGAGTTTCGTTTTTCGTTGTGTGTTTCAGTTTTCCGGACTTGATACTCTTTAGGGACGAGTATATTCGCGAGATTATGGTTGATATCTTGTTTTGCTATGCCAAGGTCAATGAACGCCTCTCCTATCGACAGGTGGGTAGTGTCCTCCCTCTCATCTCTTCTATAGCGCACTCTGAACCTATCTATTCTTTAAATGCGACTCTCCCTGTATCTGTCCATTCTGCTCAGTCGCTTGTGTCATTTCGTTTTCAACTTAAAACATACCTCTCTGTCTTATGGACTGATCTTCTGGATATTCACCTGATTGCGGCTTTGCTTTGGTGCGTCATCGGTTGATGCCTTGTGCATTAGATGCCGGCGCTATAGAAGTTACTAACAATAGTCTGTCTCAGCTTTTCATCCCTCTTGCCCATGGTATAGTCATAAAACAATGTAGGCCCTATTGTAACTTTAGACACTCTGAGTCGGAGGAGCCTAAATGCTCATGGATTACCTGTGTATCGTAATAAATTTATGCAAGTTGAACTCTACTCTTAGCGTCTATGCTCTGTAGTGCGTTATTGGTTGGGTTATTGGAAGCTAAGAAATGATGTGAAGTAAGATAAGTTGGGGTGAGATAGTTTAGGTTAAATGAGATATGGTAAGATGAGTTGAATTGAATTGTTCTGAGATGTGGTTGAGTAACAGAAGGTCAGGCTAAATTAAAAAGAGTTCATTAACCTTGCTTCTTATATGTATATTCCTCTCTGCGTAACTTGCCTTATCTGACCACTTACCTTTAATTAGCCCTAACTTACCGTACATCACCATATCACCTGCTATTGCCTCTCTTTCCTCTCTCTGTACACTCATCTTACCATACCTAACGTAATCTTACCTTTACCTCACATTACCTTTATCTACATTAAATTACCTTACCTTGCATTTCCCCGTACCATATCCTACCTTTCCATACCAATGCGATCGTTGTGTGTGATATTTAGGGGATGCATGAGCTTCTGGCTCCTCTCATCTTTGTCCTCCACTGTGACCAACAGGCATTCCTACACGCCTGCGAACTAGACTCCGTTGGGTTAGTTTGTTTCCTCATACTAATGCACCACATAATTTTTTTATTACTTTACATAAAAGTAAAAATCTTAAAAAATTTTAATGATTGTGATTGTGTTAAGAATAGTAATGATAATAAATAACTTAATCATAATATAAATTATAATAACAATATTAATAGTAACAATAAAATCAATTACAATAATAATGTAGTCGTAATTGCTGACAATAATTAAATATATTATGGTAATCATTTTTACAATCCTGATAGATCAGTTGTGCCTCAGGTGAAATTATGATTATAATAATAATTTTGGAAATCCTGAGGGATCATATTTTTTGGGATAAATTAGAAAATATTAATAATAATAATAATTATAATAGGCCCCTAATAATAATAATAACAATAATAATAACTATAATAATAATGCTACTAACAATACTAATAAAAGAATAATAGTAGTAGTAGTAGTAGTAGTAATAATAATAATAATAATAATAATAATAATAATAATAATAATAATAATAATAATAATAATAATAATGATAATAAAAATGATAATAATAAAGTCAATAATAATTATAATAATAATAATAATAATAATAATAATAATGATAATAATAATGATGATAATAATAATAATAATGATAATCAAGGATAAAAATAATAATTGTGATAATGATGCTGTTCATTTCCTTTTAGTCATTTTGAGCCATCGCAAAGGTTTGAAAGACATTCTTAAGAGCAGCTTATGAAGCTTTGCATGACTTTCATTCTCTTTCAGATCTCCGTTAGATAGGACACAAGCTGTCTGCTTAGCTATTTAGTTAATTACTTTCTGAGGAATCTTTCACGTCCTTGTCCAGGGTCTGACTCTAAGTGCTCTTGGTATGTAAGTGACAAATCATTTTCAAGATTTCTGACCCTATGGAGAGACTTGGATTGTGTCTGTGCTTTCAGGACTGTTGTTTAGAAAGCTTAGGATAATTTATCTGATTATTATTATTTTTATTATTATTAGCATTTTTCTGGAATGGCTTATCGTTGATGTCATGCTGAAAGTGCTGTGAAAAGTGATTGCGTTGAAGCATTGGATGGCAATAGATAAGCGCTGGTAGAGAAATGTAGTTTCTCTGTTGTCTCCAGTTATCTGTCTCCATTTATTATTATTATTATTTTTTGCCCTGAGGTACTTCATTCCCCCAAGGTCTTAGAAATTAAAAGTGTTATGTTTCCGTGTCGGGTAGAGCTTTGGCAAAGGAACCGCTGAACGCCACAGCATTAAAGCGTTATTATTATTATTATTATTATTATTATTATTATTATTATTATTATTATTTTTATTATTATGCAATTATTAAGGACCACTATCTAAATCAGTAGATGGCGCTGAGCAATTGCTCAAGGTTCATACACAGTTACCGTCTGAGAGGAGGAGGCTTGAACCCATAATCCCCATGGATGTATCATAAATGATGAATGAATGATTACCTTACATGGCTGATATAATTGAGTAATTTCTTTCATTGTTTATTACCAGTGTTACCTCAAGTTTTACCATATTTATAATTATAATTAGTAACTTCTATCGCTCTGACCAGGTCCCCACTATGTGTGCAAAGAGGAAATGTTTGTGTGCGTTCCCCTCAAATGTTGTACCAGGAACATTGTCCATTATATTACAATATTAGTAACTTGCTTACTTTGTTAGTTAATGGCCGGCTTACCTACTTGCTTAATTGCTTGGCAGTGGGTTTATATGGGAAATTTTTTCATGCTCCAATTTTGACATTTGCATGTTTTGACTTATGCTGTCTCTAAGACAGGGGAGTTCTTTGTGGTCTTTCTTGAATCATTTTGACTGATTTTTATGTATAACTATAACTCTTCTATTATAATTGCCTGACTATTTTAAAATTTCACTTTGACTTTTTAAACTCAATTTTTACCGATTTGCTGCAGCCTGAGCTCAGTTGAATTAATTTTACAATTGAAGTATTTCTACTCTTTCACATAATATTAAAACTGTTTTTTAAACAGATGATCTGGAATTTGTACTTAATTGTAATTGTATGAATTAAATAGTAATTAGTAATTTATGTGACGCCGGTGCATTATGCACAAGGCATCAACTGATGGCGCACCAAAACCGTGATCAGATGAATATTCAGAAGATCAGTTGGTTCAGACAGAGCAATTCTCAGGTAGACAAATAGTTCCAAGCGGCTTGTCTTTGTAGAACTGATGAGAAGGTTTGATTTGGCCAACGGATTTAAGGAATGGTGTTGTCAGATATCAATCCCAGATGAATGGATTTTATAGTTGAAAAATTTCTATGTGAACCTTCCTCAACTGCCCCTCCTGAATCATAGCTAACTTGTCAAAATTCTCGCATGCTTGGAGCTAGCATTACTTTGTATTTGGGCGACTCTACATAGCGGGACCCATGTGGTTCCTTTAGAGTTCTCCTTTTGACGCCTATTGATGTGAACTTAATCAATCAATCAATCAATTTCGTTTATTCTATCCAAGCTGACATGTGCTCAGCTTATTACAGAGTGAAGGTAGTTACAATAATATACTGTCATTGAAAAGGATTGCTTGTAAAATTTGTAAGCTTTTGTTGATCAACAAAGTGACTAGTACTATGTACTATAGAGTATATGAGAAAGACCTTGAAAATGTCTCTGTCCTCGACCGGAAGCCAGTACAGTGTCTTTTCTTGCATATTCAGCTGTTCTTAGGCTATTGCAATTCTGTCCTGGCAGGGCTGCTGAAACTCCGCATCCTCAGCTGCGTTGCCAGTATCGTCGTTAACCTACCAAAATTCTCGCAAGCTTCGAGCTACAGTATATGCGAAAGAGACGTAATGGCTTCAGATAAAGGACAGTTATTTTAAAGATCCTCTTAATGGGTAGAACTTCGATAGTCCGTGCGGCCTAAGAATATATCAGCAATCTTGGATTCCTGTTTCTAGCCAGCCTAGTCGATGGTTGTTGCATTTTTTGGCCTGTGGGGATTTGTTGGTGCTGCTCTTCTGTGCTATGGTTTGGGCACATACTACTTCTCGTACATTGAATGAATCCTTCTACCATTAGACACACGTACTGATTAGTCAGAGACGGGAAACTTTTTCAGTCATCTTAAGACGCACCTCTTTATGTGTTAGATTGCCATGTTTAGCGTTGTCATGAGATACTACAGGTGCTATATAAATGGCCAGATGCAGACATAGATACATACTTACATGAACAAGTGTTATATTTGTGTTAAAGTTTGTGTTGGGTTTGCATGGATTTTCTTTTCTCTGTTCTGCTGTAGAGAGCTGACAAGAGAAACCTTGAATCATGAATTTCTGGAGCACGATGCTTAGTAAGTTATCTTCTGATTTCAGGTTAAATAAAGTGAATTTATCGATTGTATACGAGACTCCTACTCGAAGATTTTTCGTTAGAGTTCTGAAAGGGTATTTTAGCCAAAACACAGACAGCAACTGAACGACTGGACAACCTCGCCCTACTGGTTGGTAATGGTTACTGCAAATTTATATAGCACCACTTCAAAAGGCGCTCATATTGCATGGCTTGACAACCTAGCGATGTATTTGTCTTTGTTTAGATTTGATTTGATTTGATTTGATCGAATGAGCCTTGAGTTTACTGTGCGTTGGATTTGGCTAGTATGGATTTGATTTTTTTTTTTTGATTATTGTGAACAATTGTGTATTAATGTTTATTGTTATCTGCACTGTTTGTTTATTCTGAACGGTTGATTGCAGTGCACTCTTCTACCAGATAATGGAGACGGTTGAACCATGGTACGTGTCCAAAGAAGTACCACTTGGTATCAAGGTAAGTTTCCTTTATGCTGGGTAATACCTTCTTCAGCAGGATTACTACCTCTTCTCTAGGTATATTTTGGCTCAGCTTTGAAGTCTGGGACAAGGATTTTGCTAATAGAGACTTCATAGGAAATGAGATATGAACCAAAGTTACTTTATCACTTTTCTTAGTTTACCACTTACTGTACCATACCTTATCACTTACCTTATGACCGACTTTCCCTTACCATACCTTACTACACCTTGACCTTACCTCACATTATTATGTATCTCATCTTGTGTTACATTCCCTTACCTCGGTTTACCTTACAACCTTACCTGCCCTTACTTTACCTTACCTCACCTAACCTCTCTATCTTACCTTACCACTTAGCCTCCATACTATGTACTCTACCACTTATCTTAATTTCCTTACCTTTACCTTCCATTAGCACTTAGCCAACTTACCACTTATCTTACCACTTACCTTCATTACTTTGCCTTTCCTTGCCACTTGCCTACTGTATTAGTTACTTTGCCACTTTCCTTCAAGAAACAAAGTCTGTGTTTGTGTTGGTATCCATGTGAATAGTATGTTGAATGTCTAATCAGTTTGCTTTACATTTCCACTTGCCTTACCTCACATTACCTGTTACATCACCTTACCGTACTTTACCTTACATTACAACTTAGCTACCTTGCCACTTACAACCACTTCCTTTTAATACTTTACTATGCCTTACCAAATACCTTATCATGTAGCACTTGCCTGATTACTTACCACTTATTATCTTGCTTTATTTGCATTACTTTACCTTACCACTTAGCTTCGATACCTCTCACTGTGCCACTTACCATTTTTCTTTACTTTAAATTACCTTACCACTTAGGTACCTTACCACTTACCACTTACCTTCATTTCCTCACTCTGCCTCAACTTACACTTGAAACGTACCACTTACCAAGTCGTTATTTGACATTGCCTTACAATTTGTCTACCATATCAGTTACCTTTCTTTCTTTTTTACCTGACCACTTGCCTTACCTTTATGCTTACCGTTATTACCATCTGTGACCAGACCAGACCTGAACCATGTGGTCTGGTGATGGTTTCCAGGGGAACAGTATGTTGAACGTCCAGCCCTTCTCCCGCTTCCAGGACCTTCCATCATCGAATGTGATCGTGACTAAACTGACGCGCATCCAGGACTATCTTCTCAAGAGATTCGACAACGAACTCTACGAATTCCTCCTCAGGATGGACATTGCGCCACAGATCTACGGAATGTATGTCGGGTTCTTTGGAATTTATTCATTTGTTGTTTTAATTTGTTTTTATTGAAGGTAGAAACAGCACATAGACTTTGGAACTTGGATAAAATTCACCAGACAATCAAAGTCTTGTATTTTTTTACTCTTTTAGTTTGCAATTAATGTATTAATTATTTTTACTTATCTGTTTAACAGTTAAGTAATGAATGAATTTATTTGTCTGTCTGTTGAGTGAATTATCACCTGATTTATTTAATAATTGATTAATTGGTTTACTGATTGACCTATGATGTATCCTGCATTAAAAATACGTAAAACGTAATTAGACATGAAAGTAAGCCGTAAACCTCGTATCATTCATTCCATTGCTGATGTAATGTTCGTTTTCTTGCAGTCGTTGGATTCGTTTGTTGTTTGGTCGTGAGTTTGCGATGCAGGAGTTGTTGATGTTGTGGGACGCAATCTTCGCTGACTCCATCAGCTTCGATCTCGTCGACTACATCTTCGTTGCCATGCTCCTCTACCTACACGAAGCCAGTCAGTCTGTCTCTCTTTCTGTCTGTCTGCATATTTCTCCTTCTGTCTGTGTGTCTCTCTTTCTGTCTGCCTGTCTCTCTTTCTGTCTGTCTATCTCTTTTTCTGTCTGTCTGTCTCTCTTTCTGTCTGTCTGTCTCTCTCTGTTTCCCTTGTCTCTGTCAGTCTGTCTATCTCTGTGTTTGTCTGTGACTGTCTCTTTGTGTGTGTATGGTTAATTATGGTATGGTCGGAGGAGGTATGGCTTGGTAAGTACAGTTGAATTAAAGAAAGGTAATGGGGTGGTTAACATGCTGGACTGTTGGTCGTAAGGTTGGGGGTTCAAATCTCTGCCAAGGCACAAATTTGGTTCGAGATTTCTGCCCCACCGGCGCCCCCGCCAACTCAGTTATAATGAGTATGCTGACCGTACACTGTTGGTGGGAAGATGAGACAGCGAGTGAGAGGACTGGCCACCCACCCTTATATGCCAAGGCTAAGAAAATTAAGTCGCTAACACTTCATACCCATGGCTACCTCAGGGCTAGCTTAAGGGACTGCTCTTCAAAGAAAGAAAGGATATGGTAGCATTTGATGGGACAAGGTAGTCGACAGTATTCTTTCTAATAAGGTCCATGGTGGGCATGTGTTAATCTTAATCTATCTGATAGTTCTAGCCAACTTCCAAGTGAGCTGACTTTCAGTAGAATACGGTATATGCAAATGAACGTTGATTGACGTATGCTTGCAGTGCTATCGAGTGACTATCCGTCCTGTCTCTATCTGCTGATGAAATATCCGCCAATCGTTGATGTTCAGCACTTCATCAGCCATGCCCTCCACCTACGAGACCCACACGTGAGCAGCTTACCATGTCGTGCTCATCCACTTACCCATTCTTCAATCCATCCCTACATCTATCCATCCATCCTTCAATCCACCCATCCAGCAGTTGTTCTATCAATCCTTCTATCTATCTATTATCTACTTCTCAAAACTCTAACTTTGTTCCATGCTGTGGTTTGTCAGCATGTGTTTACTTTATAAACAATAGATGAACATCATCATCATATTATGTCAATCCATCCGTCTTCATATATATTTCAATCCATCCATATGTCCATTTATCCGTTATTTCAATCCATCAAAACATCTGTTAATACATTCGTCACTTCATTCGTCTTTCAATCCCTCTATTCATCTATCCGTCAACCTATTATCCACCCATCCATCATTCATTCAAGTATTTTATCTGTTCACGCCTTTCTTCATTTTCACTTTCTCTTCTGTCTCCTTTCAAGTTCTAATTTTACATCTTTTCATTTCAATCTGAGTGTCACCTCAAGTTTCTGTAATTGTGATTGGTAACTTCTGTTGTGCCGATGTCTAAGGCAAAAGGCATCAACCGATGGCACACCAAACCAAGCCGTAATCAGGCAAGTATATCCAGGAGATCAGTCCGTAAGACAGAGAGGCAGCCTATGATGGATAAGCAATTTGAAAGAGGTATTTTTTAAGTTGAGAATGAAACAACATGAGCAACCGAGCATAAGTGACTGAGCAGCACGCACAGACACTGACCTGGATTCTTGTGGATGATTTCTTTCTGCAGGACAGACCAAAGCCTCCTGACCTTCAGTACCAGAAGCCAAACAACTTCGGCACAAGCAGCTGGGAGAACGCGTTTCCACGCCAGGGAGCCAGTTCACGAAGTAATCATCACCTACCTTATTAGACGTTTTACTTTGTTTTTGGAAAAAGAAGATGAGAAAGTAATTAAAGATAAGGTAACTGAATGTTATGTAAAGTGAGTGAAGGTAAGATTAGGCTCAAGGTAATTAAATTTAAAATATAAGGTGATTAAGGGTAAGGAGTGTGTGATTGTCTGTTGGTCAGCCTACTGGACTGTCAGTCGAGAGATCAGGGGTTCAAATCCCCATCAGAGCAGAAATATGTGTGGAGATTTCTGTTCCATCTTGACCCTCTGACAAACTCAGCTGTAGTGAGTACACTGACTGTACATTCTCCTTGGGAAGATCAGACGACGTAGGAGAGGACCGACCATCTTCCCTCAATTGCTGCTCAAGGCTGAGAAAATGAAGTCGCTAACACTTCATACCTATGGATGCCTCTCAGGCTAGCTTAAGGGACTGCTAAAAAGAGGTTAGAAAGGTATTAAGGTAATTACAGGTAAGATATATGGTGATCAAAGCCAAAGTAAATTGTCCCAAGGTACCATATGGTAATGCAAGGTTATACAAAGGTAAAAAGGTGACACAAGGTAATGCAAAAGTAATGCAAAGTAACACAAGGTAATGCAAGATAACACATGGCAACACAAGGTAATACAAGGCAACACAAGGTAATGCAAGGTAACTCGAGGTCATACAAAGGTAACACAAGGTAATGGAAAGGTAAAGTAAGGGGATAAAGTTATCTCTGACTCTGCACGTGCTTCTGTGAAGTGCAGTTTGACATAGTGGATACGCTAATGGATTCTGATTTCCACTTCGGTTTCTCATTAAACAACCATCGATTGATCCTTTATGAATTATGATAATGGCGCTATATAAGTCAGTAGATCAAGTAAGTAAGTAAGTATATTCTTTATTAACCAATTACTAATCGCATGTGTCTTTTGTCTGGTGATAGCGCTCAGTCACTGTGGCCTCTGGATAGATATTGTTGGGGCTGAGGCGATTCTGATTTGTAGAATGGGGAACGGATGATTGGTTAGAGCACTCGCCTTGTAACACTGAGAGTTTGGGTTCGATCCTCCTCCCCTGAAGCGGTTACAGTGTAGGGTCTCTTGGTAAGGCCTTCTCTCAGTTGATCAGCTCTATTGATTGATGCCAGGTTAGTAGGTATAATGGTGCTTAATAGATACATAATAATATTAATAATAATAATAATAATAATAATGATAATGATAATAAGCTTAATGGTACTGTTTGCTAGAGTCAACACAGAACCAGAGGAATGCGATGGTCAAAGGCCGCAGACCCGGTTCACTCATCATTGGAGGAAAGTCAACGATTATGTCCAAGTCAAACAGCGAACCAATGAACCTGATCACAGACATGTCACCAGGTGGAGTGATCACAATCTTATTCTAAGTTATTTCATTGTGACATGATCATGATCTTATTTCAAGTTCTTTCATTCTGTTGTGATCATTATCTTATTTCAATTTCTTTAATTGTAGCTTGATCACAATCTTATTCCAGCCTGGATTACAGACTACACGTCTTCTGAACCACTTAAAACCCTTGTTATGTTATGTTATGTTATGTTATGTTATGTTATGTTACCCTCTCATGTACTTGAGGCCAGTTCAACACAGCGTAACATACAACTTCATGATCATTTCCAAAATAATTTCCAGTCATTTGCAAAAAATCTAAACAGTGCTAAACAATTAATGTTATGGAAATTGATTTGACCGATGACAGCCGAGGTTTCTCCTGAGGAGACAGGGAAGCGCAAGGGCTCAACAGCCAGCCTCTCACAGATCGAGGGATCCCTGATGCACCCTGCATCAGGCCATCACGGTCTGCGGTCGAACTTGTCTAGCCAGAGCCTCGCCCGGCTGGAGACGTCGAGCGCCCGGTCGATGGATGGCAGCTGCACCCACCTGGAGCAGATGAGCCTGGCATCAAGCGAAGGAGGGAACAACACGTCTCCAAAGAAGGAAGGAAGGTTCTTTGTGCTCGGAAACCGCGGAGGGAGGAAACAGTCGACGAAACAGAAACAACCGGTTAATCTTAACTAATCTAATCTTCTAATCTAATGAATCCGTCAAATCAATCTCATCTGATGCATCTATCCATCCCTCAATCCCCTTTTCTCTTTTAAGATCAGATTGTAAAATTGTAATTAGTTCTGTTACTTTGGTGTCAAATGCACAAGGCATCAACCGATTACAAATATGTTTTCGATAGAATTAGGTAGAAACTCTTCAGGTATCAAAACAAAATCATGTTGCTAAGGAAACATTTAAATTTAATTGAAGAATTTATGTGAATTAGAAAAAAACTACTGAAGATTTTGTGCCATTTGGCGGTTCTTATTATAAAAACTAATTCTCCTTAAATAGTGCTTGTTTTGTAGGGTATTGAGCTTCGAGCTCAGCTGTGAATTAAAATTCAGATATATAAAGGGCCAACCGGGTGTTAACAGGAATAAAAATGAGGCCTTGCACAAAATGGCCAGAAATTTCTCAGCACTGAGAAAAGTTTGACAGACCATCTAAAAGCAGCTGGTGGTCCACTTTTGGCCCACAGACCACAGGATTACATTATACTATACGAGTAAATTAGATTGAACTGGATTAGATCACTTGGATTTTATTGGATTTGAGTAGTGTAAATAACGTTTAGTTATTTTTAAGGTTGGATTAGATGATTAGTTTGGATTTGATTATATAGATTCATGTGTGTTGTATTGAGTGTAAGACTTGTCTGTTCCAGATGGTAATTGTAATTGAAACTTTGTAAAGTGCCACTCAGAAAAGTCAGTGGCGCTGCCGATCTTGGCCAGTGTCATTCATTCATTTCTGACATTTATATAGCGCCTTTTCAAGGAGAACTACTCAGAGGTCATTGCTCATCACTGACAAAAAGGAAAGTTTGCAGAACTGAGGGGAGAGACTAAAGAGCGGTAGCCACAGGTTCTGAGGAAGACAGTTCCAGCTTATCCACTGATCGTCCGGATGTTGACCTGATTATGACTTGGCTTTGGTGCACCATTGGTTGATGCCTTTTGCATTAGACACCTGCGCAATAGAAGCTACTAATTCATAATAATTAATAATAGTGTATTGTTTGTGTTGTAGGCTAAGACAACAGAGCAGGAGATCATGAAGGCTTTGAGTTGTCTGAGTGACATGGACAGCCTGTGCAGACGATGTGCCGTTGAACTCGACACACACATTGGTAAGAGACGTCCGATCATAATTAAAACATTGCCCTTCAAGACACGACAAACTTCGGTTTAAGTTGACGAATAGGTTTCTTTTGATGGATTATCTTACCAGGCCATAATTTATCTTATTTATTTTTACCTCATTACCTAAGTACCTTATCATTCCTTTCCTTACATTACCTTTCCTTAACTCACCATATAGTGCCTTTGCTTAACTTGCCTTATTTTTATTTTATCTTTCATAAACTTACCTTATTTCACCTTTCATTAACTTACCTTATTTTACCTTTACTTAACTTACCTTATATTACATTTAATTACCTTCTCTTATCATATTTTCCTTACCTTATGATGATGCATTAGAATGGAAGAGTTTTCAGGAAACCTACCTGACTGTTACCTGTTTCTAAGTGATCAGTTGATTATTACCTGTTGTATAGGTGTAATACAAAAGTGTCTGTTTCGACGTGATGCGGTGGTTGATGACGATGAGATGCTTTTAGCATTGGCAGGCATCAAACAGGTAATCCAATGATTATTATCACTATCATTATTATTGTTATTGCTCTTATTATTATCATCATCAGCAGCAGCAGCAGCAGCACTCTAATCAATCGTGTCTGTAATCATATCCATCCTAATCTTTCCATCCTAATCAATTCTACTAAGTTCTAATCACTTCTCATCTAATGTGTTCGATTGTAAATCTAAGCTGATCAAATCTCGTAAGTTTATTCAGTTCTAATATCTTCCATTATATTCTGACCGTAGTTAATCCTCTCTTATTTTACTCATCCTCATATCTGATCTTTTCTTATCTAGTCTCATCAAATCTAATCTAAATCTTATTTAATCTGTTACATTCTATATCTATTTTCCTGTATCTGGTTTATTAGTCTCCCTTATCTGTTCTATGCTCAACTAGTCCAGTTTACCATTTTAACAACAAGCTGCATTGGTTTCCCAGTGAGTATTAGTACACTGTCATTGTTAAAGTGTTAATGTGATCTAAAATAAAATGACGGTTAATATTAATTATAATAATAATAATAATTCCTACCGTAGCGTGGCCTCTGCGTTTCAAGGTTCCCCCAATCTATCAGATTTTAACCTGGATTTTCCAACGAATCATGATCTTATTGTGATTTCGCTCAAAGCGACCATCAAATGATGTCTTGAAGATTATGATAACTGCACAGAAGTCATTAGATTAGATTGGATTGGGTTGGATTAGATTAGATTAGATTAGATTAGATTGGGTAATGGTAATAACAAGAAGAAAAGGATTTGCATGGTATTTTCTGAAGGTGAAAGTTTCCCATTCCAGAAAATGCTATCCATAATTTTTTTTAATCTGGAGGGATCATTACGAACCTTGGATAAAAAGAAATAATTATTTTAATAATATAAATTAGAGTATTTTTATATTGTTAAAAGTAACAATATTATAATAAATATAATAATAATAAATATAATAATAACGGGATGAGATATAGCCATTCCAGATGTCATTAACTGTCTCGGAACAATTTTTCTCGTGAGGTGCTTGCCTTGGATTACAAAAATAATAATAGTAATTATAATAATGATGATAGTAATAACAAGAAGAAAAAGGATTTACTTGTAATTTTCTTAAAGGTGAGAGATGTCCTGAAAGGTGTGTTGAAACCATCGAGCTCTTTTGGAAGTCCAGAGCACATCCTTGAATCGGACGACTTTGCGCGCTACAAACGACAGTCCTCGAACAGCACACAGAGCTCTCAGTCAGCCACTCCACAGCACGACAAGAACCTCGGAAAGTTCTACCTGGCCACTCCTGACCTCCTCTCCAGCGACACAGAATTCAACAGTCCAGATGGCATGGGATTGATTCCAGAGAGGATGGAGCGCAACCCAAGCAACGACACCATCGTTCCATCAAAGAACTCGCGGCCTGGATCAGGTGGTTGTGAGGCTGCCACCGAAAGCACCGTCGAATCGGATGGCACGGTTTTTGGTCAGAGCGACATGGTTTCGACAGGAAGTCAGAGTAGTAGGCTGTTCCACCCGATCAACACGCATCCACATGACCTTGCTCCTTTGGAGAGGGACACACCTGAGCTTCAGACAGTCGAGGTGAAAGGCCACATTGAAAAGCACAAAGATGTCGAAAATGAAGCGGGAAATTCTACGTCTCTGGGTTTTTCTGGTAGAAAGCGCGAGGCCCGTGAAACGCGGAAACTTCCAGAGCCATTGCCGTCGGCTTCCGTTGCTGGGGTCGGTCGTGGTTCCTACGACACAAATCGAAATATTCCATCGTCAAGACAAGACCGTCCGGATGAACAGAGAATCAAACCAGACCAGACGAAAGATTCGCGAAGACGAGACGGATCACCCATCGACCGACTTGCTGACATGTTCAAGAACTTCACCAAGTTCTGAAGGCACCAATTGAGGGTAACGGCGCCTTTGAGATGATGTCAAAGGCACCAAGTTGTAAAATCTGTGGTTATGTTATGTTGAGCAAACAACACTGTCCTACATTTCGTTGTAACATGATTTTCCAGGCAGATTATTTGATAAAATTAGCAGTTTAATATTGTGAAATGGCTAGTTTACGCTGATGTCCAGTTAGTTTTACACTGATCTCCAGTTAGTTTATGCTGGTGTCCAATTAGTTTTAAACTGATTCCCAGTTAGTTTTACGCTGATGTCCAGTTAGTTTATGCTGGTGTCCAGTTAGTTTTACACTGATGTCCAGTTAGTTTATGCTGGTGTCCAATTAGTTTTACACTGATTCCCAGTTAGTTTTACGCTAATGTCCAGTTAGGTTATGCTGCAATCCAGTTAGTTTTACGCTGATGTCCAGTTAATTTACACTGATGTCAAGTTAGTTTTACGCTGATGTCGAGTTAGTTTTACACTGATGTCGAGTTAGTTTTACACTGATGTCCAGTTAGTTTTACACTGATGTCCAATTAGTTTTACACTGATTCCCAGTTAGTTTTACGCTAATGTCCAGTTAGGTTATGCTGCAATCCAGTTAGTTTTACGCTGATGTCCAGTTAATTTACACTGATGTCAAGTTAGTTTTACGCTGATGTCGAGTTAGTTTTACGCTGATGTCGAGTTAGTTTTACACTGATGTCCAGTTAGTTTTACACTGATGTCCAATTAGTTTTACACTGATTCCCAGTTAGTTTTACGCTAATGTCCAGTTAGGTTATGCTGCAATCCAGTTAGTTTTACGCTGATGTCCAGTTAATTTACACTGATGTCAAGTTAGTTTTACGCTGATGTCGAGTTAGTTTTACACTGATGTCCAGTTAGTTTACGCTGATGTCCAGTTAGTTTATGCTGGTGTCCAATTAGTTTTACACTGATGCCCAGTTAATTTTACGCTAATGTCCAGTTAGTTTTACGCTGATGTCCAGTTAGTTTTACGCTGATGTCCAGTTAGTTTTACACTGATGTCCAGTTAGTTTTACACTGATGTCCAGTTAGTTTTACACTGATGTCCAGTTGACTGATTTTACCCACTTGAGGTATACTTGATCCCCTGGATTTAAACTGTCCTCAAAGAAAATTATAAAATTTTATTGCTATTATTATTAAATACTTTTCTGTCTCACCAATTAATTACTGACTTTATCTCAAAGCTAGAAGTTGCTATTACTGTTTATATTATATCATTATCATCAACATCTACACCTAGCTAAACGTGACATTTCCCAACACGACACAGTTGTGATTCAACTGCATGACATGATGCTGTGGCTCTGTGCAATTCACGACACAATGTTGTGTGGCTTCGAGTTTGATGTAGTCATTGGTGCTGTTCCTACGAGCCTTTGATTCGCTGTACTGTAACTTTCGTGTAGTTTTGCTACATCAGTGTAGGGTGACACTCTGATGTAGCATGTAGCTCTGTTGTGTTGTCACAGTGTGGTTCAGTTTTGTGATCCTTGTGCAAAGTGTAAAGTATATTTACAGCATGCTGTTGTAAGTTTTGAAAGTACCTAACTTCAAGTACACGAGTACTTATGTACAAAAGTATAACAGTGTATTTAGGTTAAGTATACCATTGTGAGTATAACTGGGAGTGCATTAGGTCTGCCATATTAACTAATTTTAAGTGCTGAAGTATGTAATTGCTGCAATAGCAAAAGTATACCGGTGTATTTAAGTTAAGCATACTATTGTGAGTATGTGAAGTACAAATGGGAGTACATTGGCTGTATAATTTGAACCAATATTTAAGTGTGCTGAGTATTCTATTTTAAGTACAGTAGAGCTTTTTAGTTATGTTAAGTACAGCAGTGAGTTTTAAGTACTGCATTCTAATCGAATTTAAGTATACCACTGTCAGTTATCGATTAGCGATTAAAGTGTTCATGCCATGAGCAATCAGAATGTGCTATCAAACACCTTTTTTTCTTTTGCTATTCTAGTCCAAGGCCAGACAACTGTCATGTATGTAGTGCAGTTTCAAGTACACTGTGATTGTTATTACTGTTAATTTCCAACTTCTGTAATGCCGGTGTTTAATGCACACGGCACCAACCGACTGCACACCAAAGCCAAGTAGTATTCAGGTCAATATCCAGAAGATCAGTCCGCTAAGACAGAAAGGCAGCCTATGGTGGATAAGAATTTATAAAAGATGTCTTACACAGAGAGCAAAATGGCACAAGTGACTGATGCTTATGCACAGGTGGCTAGCTGTGTGCACACGACCAGCATAATTGACACTGATTTAAGTAAGTACAGTTTGTAGTGTACTTTGCATTTGCCAATGTAGTCTTGGTATAGTTCTTTTGGATAAGATATTAGACAGGGTAGTGTGGACGTTTTTCCATCTCAGTTTTCTTGCCTGTTGTTCAGTGTGGTTTTCTTTTAAGTATTTTGTATTGTACTGGAAAGTCAGCATAACATGTTTCATTCTTACATGAGTTCTGACAAGGACACAACCAGAGGGCATGCCCCATCTGAAATTATGGGGGGATGACCACAATATATGATCCACTGAATACGCCCTAGCACACCTGGAAGGCTTGTTCTTTGATTAGATTTGTAGAGAGAGAGAGAGAGAGAGAGAGAGAGAGAGAGAGAGAGAGAGAGAGAGAGAGAGAGAGAGAGAGAGAGAGAGAGAGAGAGAGAGAGAGAGAGAGAGAGAGAGAGAGAGAGAGAGAGAGAGAGAGGCATGCTCCTCTCCCTTGAATTCTGATATGATGTATTGGCACCATCCAGCAGGTTACAAAATGGGGGGCACAGGTTTAGGGATTAAGCAGAAATGTTTGTTTAATATTTTGTCCTTTTTTATTTTCCAATTGATTATGACCTTGTTTTTATTTTCCAGTTCAGTTTAACCTTGTTTTCATTTTCCACTTCAGTCTGACCTTGTATTCATTTCCCAGTTTAGAAGGCAACCATAGCTGTTAACTGTTATGATTGACCGATGGTAACAAGAAAGACCAAGGCCAAATGCCCTCTGGATCCATATTTGTATATTCTGACAAAGACAGAGACACAGAGACACTCAGACAGACGGAAACAGACAAAGAGAGACATGCAAACAGACGCACAGACAGGCATATGGCTTCCAAGGTAACACTGTGAGATGAATCTATGTTTTGTCAAACAATTTTTGTTGTGAATAATCTGCTTTTTTCAGTGATATCAACTGCAATCTGCCATTTTTTCATATTTAGTGTGAATTAATCGCTTAATTCTGTAAAGGTATTTGTTGTAACGTTCTGTGTTTTTGTGATGGTAGCTAGTAATTGTTGCAAGTATCAGCTTTTTTGTTGACGTATTTCTCTTGAAGTATCGGTAAATGTTTATTTTCGTATATTTCTGGTAGATTATCCTGTTTTCTGAGGTTGTGTTTTATCCAGTATATGTTGTAAACTATTTTTTTATTTCACATGTAAATTATGTGTTTTGTTGTTCCATGTTATTCATGTATTATCGGTCTTTCCTGGAAGTGTTGCTGTAAATTATCTGCATTGTGTTAGTTTGTGTTGTAAATTGAGAGTTTGATTGCAAAGATGTCTGTCAAACATCTGGATTATCCATAGATTTGTATGTTGTGCATTTATCTATTTTTATCCCAAAGATATCTGTGAATCATTGTCTATTGTGTTTTTTCATGAGGATATATTTGTTGTAAACAAGTGTTTGTGTTTCTTTGAAGATGAGACGATTGTTCTGAATTAAGGATATGCTGTGGAAGATAACTATGAACCTTTTCCGATAATTATTGATGTGATTATCTTTTGTCAAATTTTCTTTCTCCTTGTGGATATTTGTTGTGAATTCTTCATAGATTTTTGTTAAATCTTCGAATTTCTATCAAGTCTTTATTTTAAAGTTTCTGTAAATTGTTAGTTTCTGCTGGATGAGTCTGCATTATAACGTTTATCTGGGAGCTGTCTCTGTAAATTATCTGCAATGTATCCGTTTTTCTAAACGATATCTGCGAGAAGGCCAATCGCTGTTTTCTTTTCCGCAAACTATCTGTCTTCCTATAATTGTTTGTGTAACTTATGTTTTCCTGTAGCTATTTGCAAATCATCTGTTTTGTGATACGAATATTGACTGTTGAATAATATAAAGGGTAAGCACATAAAATATCATTCTAAGCAAACATTGGTCTGTATTCCACTTGCCATAATAAAATTGATAAAACCTCATGTATTGTATACGTATGTATAGATGTATGGAATGTAACTGGTTACTTGCTGTGACGCCTTTTAATACCTCCCTCTGCTATTCGATATGATGTCATATGTCATTAAGAATGGATTTTTCGTTCATGAGCGAAACATTGCACAGAAAACTGGAAGAGTGACCAATGGCTTGCCCCTCGCACACAAGTCGAACTCAACCAACGAATTAAAATGGATATGCATGCATAGGAACTTGTAAATTTGTAATGTAATGGAAATCGATGTGTCTTGAATTATAACAGATTTTACATATGTGCAGCTACCAAAGCCTTTGCATATGAAGGTGCTATATAAATGGGACCTATGGAAATCGGTAGCATATTGGTTAATTAGAGCACTTGCCTCGTAATGTGGAGCCCTGTCGGCATTTCTATGGGCATTATATGGGACACATGTTGGCTCTATATGGGTCTTCCATATGGGCTCCAAATAGGCAGGGAGGCTACAGATTCACTGTGTAGGGACCTTGACCTTCACTCACAATTGCTGAGCGCCATCGATTGATGCTTTGGTCATTAGATTGTGGCACTTAATACATGTGTAATATTACTGTCTCATTTGATAAGTCAGATCTGTTCCTGCATACGGATTAAAGAAATTGAAAAACTTGAGAAATTGTTGAAAACAGTCGTAAAGAAATATTCAGTTTTACTTTGATCTAAGATATATTCTTCTATAGCTGTTGCTTTTGTGAGTTCTTGCCCCACATAAAAGTTTTAACTTTGAAAAAGATATTTTTGCAGTTGTTCCGTTTTTAACCTGTATGATGTTAACCATGAATTTTCTCCAATTCTTGCAAATGTACCATCAGTGTAACTCGCCTTTACCACTGTAAATACAGGTCATACGATTTACTTGTTACATTCAGATTTACGTGTTACATTCCATGCAAGTTTTGTATGCATTTGGGGACTTTGTCGGCAAATGATGTAACGCCTTCACTCATGTTTGTACTCGCCAGTGTGAAAATATTGATGGGTAATGTAATGGTTTATTTATTACAGGTCCTCAGAGGGTCTTGGGGTTTAATGACTTTTTGACTCAAGCATAAAGCTGACAAAACCAAGCCAACAGCTGGAACGGATCTTTGGACAACCCCTTCTGATATGACGCAGCGCTCGTAAGCTGGTACCCTGCTCTTGGCTTAAGAGCAGTGCTTTGTAAATTTCGAGTGTATACAAATACGATGGCGATTATACATTTCCTGACTTGGCTCCACAAAGATTGTAGCTCTGGGATTGAATCAGTGACACTGAGGTGGAAGTATAAATCACTAACGACCTGCCATTGACATAAGCATGTGACCTTGGGTATTTAGTCCTGAGTCTGGTCCTTGTCCTGTGGCTAAGGACAAATCCAGTCAAGGCACAGGACGAAAGACAAGACCAAGGCCTGCGTCTTGTTCCAGTCGCTGATGCCTTACTTTGCCACTTGTAAGCTGATCTTGCCAAGTACCTAGTCTGAGCCCCAGCTGTCTGTAAGGGAACACTCTGTAACCGCCTAGTGACTGTTGTGGCCAAAAATACTAGACAATTTGGTAAACAGGATATGGTGTAATACGATACAATCTGTGTCAGAGGTTCTAGTCCCATTGTCATCTGTTCTACTACAAGGCACTTTTTGGTATAGTGTCACTTTGTCTCATTGTCTGTTGTTTAAGAAATGTGTTTGAAAACTATAAGGAATTGATTGAATTATCCATGTTATTAATTAGGATTTTATTCATTTAAAATTCATTCCAAGCTGATTTGGGAACTTAGCTTCTCTTGTCATTTGTGCCAGTTTCAATTATGAATTTACTGTAATATTTTCTGTAATATTTAATAATAATTAACTGAATACAATTAATGCAGCTGTAGTTTCAGTTTTAGTGTGAAATTTTCCAATGTAATTGTACAAGATTTTGATAAGATTCACTTTATTGTTTATTCTATTGTACAATTAACTTATATAATACAATGTAGGCCCTAATTTAATTAAGTGTTAGGCTTAATGTAGACTAGTTATCATGCTAATTCATTAATATGAATGAACTTGATAATTCTTACTAATTTAACTTGATAATTCTTGTCTTGATGCATTAAAATGATTAACAATTTTCTTTTGAAGTTTTTAGATAAAGTCACTTGACAATTTAATGTTTAATTATAATTGTTATAAATTTTCTTCACTTTAAGAAATAGCAAAACTTGTCTGTTTTTTATTAAAGATTTCTTTATTGTTTTGAAATGAAAAGGTTATCAAGTTCTCTAATCATTTTTGACATTTTTTCTTATTTTAAAAATATCACTAAAACTTTTTGCTGGTTTTTATAAGGCTGAATTTTTAACAGTTGTCTTAAATATTTTATTAAACTGTTTACAATTTCCTGTGTAATGGTGATTCGTGGATTTTAACAAACAATATCCGATGCAAAGATGATGTAACGTTCAGTTTGCAGTCTCAAAAGTGAAATATGGATAGAGCGAGGTTTTAACATCAGTTTAATTTGTCATCACTAGTTGGGAGAACTTGGGACATTTGTTAACACTTTTCACCATGTCGAATTTTGCCCTGTCTAACTCCTGTTATTGTTTTGTTTTTAATATAAAGTTTATATTGTATAACATGTAGAGTTTTCTCATATGTTGAGCGTTTTGCCTGTGTTGAGTGGTGTCATCTGTCCCTAAGAAATAAAAGTAATTTCAATCCTTTATCTTAAATTCATTTACTTATTCTTCCCCATATTTCTAATGTGAGTAAATGTCTTGAAAGTTAATGAATTAACACAACTGGAATATCTGATAATGTAACACAAAATCACATAACAGCCCAAAAGAGAAAACTTTGTCCTATATAGATATCAAACTTATTCACACACCAATTAGCATAATATAGTGGCATCTTCTCGGAATTTGCAAAAATGTAAAAAATAAACCCAATCGTCGAAAGTCTAAATTGCCATCCACTTGCTTTATACAGACTGTGAAAATACAACAGAAGTATTGCTGTTCCTTAAGCTAGCCCTAAGGCAGCCATGGGTATGAAGTGTTAGCGACTTCATTTTCTTAGCCTCGGCATATGAGGGTGGTTGGCCAGTCCACTCCCTCGCCGTCTCATCTTCCCACCATCAGTGTACTCATTTTAGCTGAGTTGGCTATAAGAGTACTGCTGCACAAAGAATTTAAAGATCTGCCAAACTCACAGAAATAACACAAAATCATTATAAATAAATAATTAGTAATGTCTATTGTGCTGGTGTGTAATGCAAAAGGCATCAACCGTTAGCACTCCAAAACCAAGCTGTAATCAGGTCAATATCCAGGAGATCAGTCTGTAAGACAGAGAGGCAGCCTATGGTGGATAAAGAGTTTGTTTAGGTTGAAAATGAAATGGCAAGCGACTGAGCAGAGCGCACAGACACAGGGAGAAAGTTCCAAAAAGTAGGTCCAACAACCGAAAAAGTTGTTATAACGTGGAAGCCAAAAAGATAAAACATTGTTATATCTGTTATAACAGATTATCAAAAATCCAGGACATGCCCAATGAATCAGATAAGGATTGCCAAGTTCAGGATTAATGAAACATGGGTCCCACACGGGAACCTTGGTGACCTTTGCATGGGCATGCTGGCCATTTGCACATCTGTGAACATCTTGCACGCCTATTCCCATATGGGACCTCATATGATCTATGTCGTGTAAATTTTTGACCAGCACTTAAAAATTTTCACCAATTTGGGAAATATTTACCTGAACGGTGGCATTCTTAAGTAATTTGCTGAATCTGTATCTGTTTGCAATGGATATACTGCATTTTCTTGATTTTGTAAATATGTACATTTGTCTGATTAATATGCTGAGCAATGTGCTCTTTGAGTAAGGTACAAGTTAATCATCCAGCTCCAATCAATTCATGAACATTCAAATCACTTTGCAGCATTTTCAGCCTCATAATTCAATAAGGTTTCGCTAGATGATGCTACAAAACCCAGAACAGAATGAATCTGAAACTTTATTTTTTTAATCCGTTGATTTGTTTCCAAGGATACAGCCAAACGTAAAACAACGAAAAACTCAGAGGTACAGACGACATATCCACAAAACTGTCAGTTTGTAACTCTTATGGCGCAGCTGTTGTATGCACAACGCATCTATTAATAGCACACCAAAACCAAGCTACAAGCAGGTCAATATATCCAGAATATCTGCACAATTAGGCATACAGGAACTCAGTTTGAAAGAGCACAGAACAAAGACAGCAGTATCCACGCACAAAGTATACCATACTTGTTCATGGGCAAACAAGTCATAATATCATGTACATTTGGCCAACTGGTGTTAAATCACGCAGAGAACAAATCGCCCAGATATGCACAATGTCTTCCACAACAGAATTCCTAGGGGCTACTAAGCAGAAAAATGGACTGCTGAAGCAACAGATCACACAAATTGTTTTTCAAAAATTTCACTTTCCACGTGTATATTCAGTAAAAAGGCCTCCACTGCACACTCGCCACGCCTAAAGCCACTCGGTCACCAAACTAAAGTGGCATCTCTCTCAGCCAGATAGATATAGCAGTGCTTTGCAGAGTTCTTTAAGAGGCACCATATAACCTACGAATACATGTAATACAACCGCATGTGTTGGGATGTTGGACGATACTGTATTCTACATGTTTAGTTCAAACACAAGGTAACTATTAACTAAAATGAGCAAGCCAACTGGCAACAAAAAGGCGTCATTTTCGCAACAAGCAAAGAACACCAAACGGACTAGACCCCAGTGCAACCCAATTTAACCAAATCATAGTCACTTCAAAATGGCACAGACTATTTCAGTGGCAAAACCAGAAGCATATGTTGTAAGCAAGATTCAAAACTACCAGGGTACCCGCCACAAACCTCCAAAATCAACGTTTTCATTCATGCTAACCAAGCATTGTTCTAAGTAGTTTACGTCACGGAAGCATGAAGCATATTCCCAGTCTCATCTACGAAGACACCTGCAGTGTGCTTAAGGTCTTCCTGGAGAAGTTCAGGCTTTCCACTCCAAACTAAACTTCCAATCTTTATCACGCCAGATGGACCCACCATAGCAACACCTCAGCGTCTCCTGGCAACCGCACTTGGCATCTCTGGATACCAACCCCTCTGACACAACGCAGTGCTCGTGAACAAGCTGGTGCTCTGCGCTTAGCTTCTAGGCAGCACTTTAAAAATTTTCAGATTACGATTGCAAGGTTCCCATACAGTCTTGTACTACTCGTGTTTGGGCTCAGTGCAAAATCGCATCCTACAAATTGTCTTAAGAATCCAAACAACTTAAATTGTAATAGTTCAAAACACAGAGGTCCTGGTTTCACACTAATTCACAATGAGAGGTTCTTATCTAAAACATGGAAGTACTTCTTCCATGGTTCTCCAAAGTCAGTATATGGAAATGCCCCGACTCAGTCAGTGAAGTCGAAATAGTCGATCTTTGGTTCGTTGTTGCGCCGGTTGGATGAGGCAGATCCCGATGCCTGTCCACTTGTGGTGGCTCTGTTGGACGAAGAAGAGGAGGAGGAACCAGGAAGGGTGAAGACCTGCGTGCTCTGCTTAGCCGCCTGGGCAGCTGACCTACAATACAATACAACTCCAAATATATCTCCAGTAATTGCCAGCCATATAGATAGTATAGATATAAAAATTGAATGCATTGTGCCTGGTGCATATTGAGATATTGATCACTGAATATTGCAGAATTTAGATATAAAATGCATATGAAAGCACCTTTGACAAATGAAACCAATCTGAGGTTTCTGTCCTTTCAACTCAGCACATAAAACAATGCTTTCAAACTCACACCTGCACAGTATTAAGTAAGTAAATATATCTATCCTTTAATAATCCAACTGCTAACCGCACTTTGGTTTACACATGTAAATCACGTTTACGTTAAAGTAGTATGGCCTATATTCCAGTGACAATCATCGTAATTATGAAAGATTTGCAAGCAGACGGTCTACAGCCAGGAGAACCTGACTGTGAACGCGGGGTTGCAAAGCATAACCAGTGTGCTTTAGAGGGGGTACAAGCGCATGGAGCATATGTGTAGGACAAGTAAGGACGGCTGTTGGCCATTTATGTTATATAGTTCCACTCCAACATGGGACATAAGCCAGTTGGTTAGAGTGCTCGCCCTGTAACGCAGAGAGTAAGGGTTTGAGCCAGCGGAATTGAGACAGTTACTATGCAGGAACCTTGAGTAGGTCACTTGCTCACAATTGCTCAGCACCATCCACTGATGCTTGGTCAGTAGATAATGGTGCTTCATAACTGCATAATAATAAAAGCAGACTGTTCACCTGATCTGGTCCTCCTTGCAGTTGATAGGAATTGGAACAGGTGCTTTGGGAAAGAGTTCTCGCTGGACGAGAGCAGTCAGGGTAACGCCAGGCAGCCAACACTTGTCTCTGCATGACACAAAACAACAGGTATGAATTCTTGAACAGGTTAGAGTTTAGTTTTGGGTGGAGAGCCTGAGTGATGATTTGTAAACTACTTAGAACAATGCTTGGTTAGCACAAGGAAACAGCCAGGTTCCAATGCAAACATCGATTTCAGAAGTTTGTGGCAGATAGCTGCATAATATATTCATGATTTATGATTTACACCAATACAAGGTCATCTGCTGTCTTTCTTCGGTCGTATACCTAAAACTAGAACTGTTCTTGGTGAACGGGAGTTTTGGGTTGCTTGACCTAGATTTTGGAATTCTCTCCCTGTATTTGTCTGTAATGCTCGGTCGCTTAGGTCATTTTGTTCTCAAATTTAGACTCATATTTTCCAAATTGCTTATCCACAATAGGCTGCCTCTCTGTCTCAGGGACTGATCAGGATATTGACCTACTTTTGGTGTACCATCGGCTGATGCCTTGTGCATTAGAAACTGGCGCAATGGACATTATAATTACAATTAACAAATGGCGCTACAGAAGGTTGCAGATTAGATACGGTTTTTAATTGGTTTGAAATTTGTTAATCAGTTTAAAATCAATTTACATTTACGTTAGAAGCAATTAATCACTATAGAAAAAAACAGTTTAAAATGATTATTAATGAAAATGACAAATAATCAATAGAATGAGCATTACAGGGATATGTGAATGAACAGAGGAATAAACTAAAGTACTGAATGAATGAACAAACAACAAATAAATGAACGAAAGAAGAAATAAATGAACAAACAATTAAATGAACAAAGAAATACGAGCAAATCGATGAACAAATGACGTGGCTTACTTTACGGCAGTGGCGACTACGTTCTTGTTTGGTTCTTCATCATAGCTTTCCGTTTGGCATCCGTAGAACTCGGCCAGTTCATGAACAACGCGACGCTGGTTTGATGGCATCACTTTGAACGAATGGCTTTTACGGGTCACCTTTGGCTGATCAACAGAAATACACACATCTGGTTCACACACAACTGTCTCTCTACAGAAGGAATGAAGGAAGGAAAGAACGATGGATGGAAGATAGGAAGGATGGAAGAACAGAACGAATGAAGGAATAAAGGAAGACGGGAAAGAATAGAGGAAGGAAAGCAGGACGGAAAGAAAAAATGGGAAAAGAAGGATGGAGGGATGGAAAGAATGGAGGAAAGGAATAAAGGAAGGCGTGAAGGAATAAAGGGACGAAGGTGAGGCGGAAAGAATGAAAGGGGAGAGGAAGGATGGAGACATGGAAATAATGGAGACAAAGGAAGGATGGAAAGAATGAAAGAAAGGAATACAGGAAGGAAGGAGGATTGGATCAAAGGTAGGATGGGCAAGGAAAAGGAAACGAATGGATTGATGGGGAAAAAATCAGAGGAAGGAAGGAAAAATGGTGTGAGGTTTGGATAAGGAAGGAAAAACTAAGGTAAGATTTTATAAGGCTCAAAGGAAGGATGGTTGGAAGGAATGATAATGAGGGGGTGAAAGGACGGATGGAAGGAAAAAGTTAGTAGCACTTCATACCTGCTGACTAGCAGTGACAAGTTCCGACAGGGCCTTTTCGACACCGGCCACGAACGTCAAATTCTGTTTGGCGAAGTCCTTGAGGAACTGAGAAAACGGCGGATTGCCAAGCTTGCTCGACAGATCAGGATTCTTGATCTCAAGTGCGAGAGCCAAGCGCTGGTTGCGTTCCTGGATCGAACACTCCGAGTTGCACTGCAACCTACAAAAACCAACACAATGTTGTCAGTACTGTTCACACCTCTCCTAAAACGGTCACTGTGTAGGGACCTTGAACAGGTCCTGCAGTCACAATTGTCTAGTGCCATCAACTAAAGCTTGGTCATTAGATAGTGGTGCTTAATATGTAATAATAATAATAATAATAATAATACCTTTGCCCTGCCAGAATTGGATTAAACTTAGCTTTTTCAGATGTTATTAACTGTCTCTGGACAATGTTTTTGCCTCCTGAGGAATAATACTTACCTCGGGTAAAATAAATAAATAAATAATAATAATAACCCAGTGAACTCAGTAAAGAGTAGATCAAGAGCAAAGGGTCAGGGTGGCAGTCCGGGAACTACAGTCGATGGTGTTTAGAATCGGAGTGGCAAGAGATGTAAAGGGAAGCTGTATCTTTTTGCATTGTATTGTATTGTTTTGTTTTGTACTGTATTGCTGTCTGGCTTCTGTGTGCACTTCTCAACTTTGTAAGGAGAGCATCATTCATCATATTACAGTTGTATTGAATTGAATTGTCAAATATTGCAGATCTGCTTACTTCCTTGTCTTCTTGTTTCCAAGTTCCTTGCAGAGGACACCCAGATCAATCGACTGTCCCTCCCACAGCTTCGAGGCCACGAACTGGGCGGTCATCTTCGAGTAGTCACTCTGACCGCTGGCATCATGACCTCTCAAACACTGACCCTTCTCCTTGCGGCGTCCACAGTCACATTGCAAGGTGACCTCAGCCTTACAAACGGTCGCAGGGCAAGGGGCACCCGGGTGGCATGGTGCCAGACACGGATGACCACACTCGTTTCGGATCATTGGACACGGCTGAGAGCACACCTTACCCTCGAGGCAGGCACCCTACAAGTAGAAATAATTATTATTTATTGACTGAAGCCAGCTTTGAATGCAAGTGAGGGACATAGTAGCTGACGGGTTAGAGCGCTTGCCTTGTAACACAAAGACTAGGGATTCCAATCTCCTCCTCTGAGACGGTTACTGAGTAGGGACCTTGGGCATGTCCTTCACTCACAATTGCTCAACGTCATCGACTGATCTTAGTCATTATGGTAGATAGTGGCGCTTAATAAATAGATAATAATAAAAAAAATAATAAGTGCGTATCCATGAGCTATGCATGTATGTGCAGGCATTTTTTATGCACCCAGTATGTAGCAGGGCTCTTCAGTACCTGAGCACTTTGGAGAGGTCTTTAAAGACAAAAACCCAGACACACACGTCAAACCTAAATACATACATATATAGATACATGCACATGTACACAGCACATTTGCGCTGTATTTAGTTACATTAACTTGTGCTTTATAAATCTTCATATAATAATACATATGTAGTTTTATGTACATATAAATACATGTATACATAACATACATACATAAATACATACCTACATCAATAAGTATAAACATAAATCAATCAATCAATCAATCCTTTTATTGAAGCCATTTGAATTACAAGGAGAATACAACATAAAGTTTGAACTTTGGCAACAAGAGGAGATCCAAAAGGGATCTTGATCCCACTTAGCAGGGCCACCTAGTTAACATTTATCGTAATACAAGTAAATGGCAGCACAATCAATACATGCACATATACAACATACATGCATAAATACAGATATACATAACTTCGAAAGGTTCCTTTTGCAAAGGTCTAGCCAGTAACACGTTGATGAAGAATAAGCTGGTGTAAAAGCGCCTACCTTGTGGCAAGACTGTTGGCACTTGTGGACGAGACACGGCAGTTCCTTTCCACACTGCATTCCGCACGATATCTCCGCCACATAGCATGGAATGTTGCGCCTCAGCTCATGCCGACCAAGGCACCACTTCTCCGTCAGCACAGTACATGGTGGACAGACCTCATCACTGTGGCAGTGATGCGTTGCCTAGCAAACGAACAGTCACAGCATCAAACATTGTCATGCAATTCAATGAAAAATACAATGTCGAATTATAATTTATACAGCATCACTTCAAGAGAGGCTCTTCAGAGGTGAGCACAAAGAAAACACTTTAATAACGAGAGTGCACTAAAGGTGAATGGGAAACCAATGTAGCTCTTCATTAAAGTGTTAAGCTACCCTGAGAGCCAGCTATGGGTATGAAGTATTAGCAACTTCGTTTTCTTAGTCTCAGCATACAAGGATCTGAATCCAGTCCTTTTCCATGATGCTTGACCTTCCCACCAACAGTGTACGGTCAATGTACTCATTAACAGCTGATTTTGATAGGTAGTGACAATGGAGCTGAAATCTCAAACAAATTTCTGCCTTGATCAAGATTTTAACCCCAACCTCTCAGATCACTGTCCAGCAACTAACCACTAGACTATCACACACGTAATGTAATGTAATGGTACATGACATATATCAATGTAAATTAATGGTAAAAACTGTAAGCCATGTAATTCAACGCAGGATAATTACCGGTAATGTAATTCAACATTATCTACTAAGTACTGTTAGTTAAATCCAAGAAGTTAGGTCAATGATAACGTTGTAACATTGGCAGTATTCAATATATAACATGCATTTTAATGTCACATAATGTGATTCAATATAGAGAAGTTAGTTAGGGTTGACAAATGCGTTGAGTCGGAGAAACCAGAAGCGAAGCCACACGGTGTATAGAAGCTCAAACAGATGGGTTTTGTTTAGTTCTGAATTCATTTTTTTCATTAATTTTGATAACTTATATAGTGCCTCTTCAAGAAACCTACTCAGAGGTGCTCCTAGTCCAGCCACATTTAAAAAGAGAAGACTTAAGGAGGCGGTAGAAAGTAGGTTAACTGCTTCGTGGAAATAAGAATGGCATAAGAGAACTGAAAGAATCAACAAAACTGGGAAGTGAATTGCACTACTCTGGACTAGCCACTGAAGACGCCTAAATGGCTGAGATCATTTGATACGAGACACAGCAACAGAGAGGGCTGACCGAAAACGCAATTCAACGTGACATAACATAATTTAATGTGAGATGCAATGACTCAATGCTATTCTTGTCATAAGTAGTAGGGTGGTCCTTATTTTTTAAATGTTGAAATGTTGAGCTCCCACCCTCTAGAGTTGTTTGGTTACATGGCATGATGCTCAGGTATAAATATCTTTTAATTTGGATAATGTTTGGAGGTCGCCCAAGCATGATATAATATTGGTTTAATACCGAAATTTCAATAAATGAAACATTCATAAAACTAATTTTTCAATTGTCATTTTTACATTTTGGTCATTTCAGATGTTCAGTAGCTACATATCAACCAACAAGTAATTAAATATTCTTTGAAGCATTGTTTTAAAAACATAGATATTGAATTAATTTGAATTTTAAAGAATTTGTGAAACAATTAATCCATCGAAGTAACTGCAATCTGCAAGGTTATTGACTAGTGAGTATAAGCATTTCATGTAATGTATTTACACCAACTTAAATGCATTTCTGGTGATATTTCATTTCATGAACACTGAACAGTTCAACATTTTAAAACAAAATGGCCTTTTGCACTGGAGGAGCGGAGTGTCCAGAACGTGTAGTTCGAATGTGCCTTGACACAACTAGCTCAAATACAGACATCAACATTAGCGCCTGTGTTGAAACTGAGCGAAAGCTTGGGAAGGATTTGCTGTACTTTGCATGCTGCCTCCAAATAATGGAGCTATTGGCAGGAGCCGCATTTACAGCAAGCCTTGCTCCCTCATCGGCTCCAGAGGTTCTGCCGTTTAAAAGATTTCAGCAAGGGTAGCCCTTTATTGATTAGATAAAGTTTCAGACAGGTACAGAACTAGATAAAATCCATGACACAGTGAAACAGGAAATACTGGAATTTGCTCAAAACCAGTTGCTTCATGAGTCTGTGCGAGATAATTACCGTGAATTCATCGAGCTGTCGATCATCTTTCTCGGAGGTTCACCCATACGTGGAATCAACTTCATGGCACCAGGTGAGATGCACTATGCGAGGTGGATGTCGAAAGTTATATACTCATTAAAAGTCTGGATGTTCCGATCACAATTTAAGCTCCACTAGCTGCCACTGCTTCTCGCAATGACCTTCAACTGCTTCAGGATCTCTACAACTACAGGCAGTATGATGACAAAATTGCAACTGCTACGTGCAAGAAGCTTGAGCACCACTTGTGGTACCTGTCAGAATATTTAGAGGGTCTTGCTCTTTTTTCGATCCCAAAGTGTCGTGCGAGACAAAACAAAAATGGCGACTGCATTACAGTACAAGGAATCTGTTCCACTTGGTTCAAAACGAATCAAATTAGGAGCAAGCAAGGCCTCATAGCACAACTTGGAGGACTTAGTAACTCCAAGCACTCGTGATCTTCTTAGCAGCCTGCACATTGGTTCCGATTTCTTATGTTTGGACCCTGAAACATGGGCGGACAGAGATGATTACAGGCAAGGCATACCAATTATAGTCAACAAGCTTCTTGTCACGAATGACAATGCTGAACGAGGGGTAGCCCTTGTGCAGAAGTTGAACAAACTCATAACCCACGATGAGGACCAATTCCAATAATATTCTTGCTCCAAGTCGTGGCTGATCATCGACGTCGCTACCCAGCTTGTCTAAAGTTCACACTGTTGCATGGAATAAATTGTTTGACGATTAAACGTTTTCTATGACATTATAATGTTAATTTGAACACTGAACAATTGCAAATTATTTGTCTATTTTACTACATTGTTATTATCTACAAGTACTCTTTTCGGAATAATCGGTGTTCATATTTCATTTAGCACGATCAAAATATGAGTTGGGCGACCTCACAACATTGTCTGATTAAAGAAATATTTTAGAAAAACTCTATTTTTGCCAAAAGGAACACTTTAAAAGGGTGGGAGCTAAACATTTCAAAAAATATTTTTTTACTATTACTCTAAGGACCACCCTAATAAGTAGGCTACAACAGGTGACAAACCACTCAACAGCACTGGTCAGGTGATTACAGGTGCCACTTACCGGATGATTACAGGTGTGCTCTCGAGTACACGGCCGGTTGCACTCAGGTGGTTTCGTGCCACATGGAACAGGTGGATAGATGACCTGGGCACCACAGTAACACCTGAGCTCGTCAAAGCTCACCTGCCAACAGGAAGGGCAGTTGCCCTTGTGGCATGGCTCCTCACACCTGTGTAGGCCACAGCTCAGCTTATCTGAAATTAAGACAATTAGCCATTCATAAGTTAACCTGTACAGTGAGGTAAAATCTAAGGTAAGCAGTCAGTTAAGGAAATAGGTCATTTTTATAAGGTAAGGTACAAGGTGAGACAGATAAATTGGTAAGGTAATTGGTATGGAAAGTTGGTACGGTGAGGAAACATAATTGATAAGGCAATCAGTAAGCACAATTGGTAAGTTAATTAGTCTGATGAGATCACGTAATTGGTAAGGTAAAGTAAGAAAATGGGTAAGGTAAGGTAAGATAATCGCTCCGGTAAAGGAACATAATGGGTAAGCTTCACCTTGTCAGTGAGCTCACTGGCCAGGTGAAGCATGGTAATGTGGATAATGAAACTGCTAAGGCAAGATGTAAACTTAGGTCAGTTGGACATCCTACTGGTCAGGAATCAAAGGTTAAAGGTTGATGAAACACAACACGATCATCAGTTGATCAATCAATCGAAATATGAATCGTGGTTTGAAAGAAACACACATCTTTACCACATCTGTGGAAAATAAATTTCTCAATAAATAAATACGAAACAATCAAGCAGTCTCGTCTTAGTAATAACCAACTATCTGCAAATCAATAAGCAGAAAACAAATAACCGACAAGGGACTAAACAAACAAAGAAATAACTCATAATTAAAAAACAAATAAAAAGTTAAGATGTCTGAATGAATCATGTTGGGCGGAGAATGCTCACCTGCAGACGAGTAAAAAATGTATAAAAATAATAATAATAACAGAAATAATAAAAATGACAGTAATATTATTAACAGAAATAATAATAACAATATTAATAACATTAATTATACAAAAATAATAATAGTAATAAAAAATAATAATATTCTCAAGATAATTTTTCAGTTTTTCCTGGGTGATATACAAAATAATATAAAAAAA
>OY744611.1:7338442-7382273 GCA_963556255.1 Allolobophora icterica | reverse complement strand
TAATTAATAATATTAATACTAATAATCCCACTGGGTGAAGACTGCTTACATCCACAGACGATTTGGCACAGATGTTCTTCACTTGTGCAACATGTCTGATTGCACCGATGTCTTCCACATGACATCTTCTTCTTGCATCGTCTGTCACAGACGAACGGCGTCGAATCGCTCAACTCAAGCGATTCGACACAGGACATCTCCTTCGTGACAGCACCACATCGACACCTCACTTCAGTCATGCGGTCACAGGTCGTAGGACACGGGCCTTCGTGACATCGATGCTGACAGCGATGTCGAGAGCCTGTCGAGTGAGAAAGTAATTACCAATATTAATACTGTGAAAATTAACAATAATTTAAAGTTAGGACTTGTGAAATAGTAATTGTGCTACGAAATTCCAATAGTATTTAGTAGTAATAATAAAATATAATAATACTAAGTAAGCAATGCTACCAAACCCTATGTGGAACTCGGCCTTTGAGCCAGCAAATCGACAAATCCAATTTAAGTCCTGAACATGGGATCAGTGCTTCGCAGGACTTGCCATTTACTTCCCAGCTCATGCCAGTACCAAAATTAACCACGGAAAGATCAGGTAAGGTAAGCAGGGTGAGATACATGTATGGCAAAGGTAAGCTAAAGGTAAGATCAGATAAATATACACATTATGTACATAAATACACACAAAAACATACACACAGCCACACACATCCAACACATACACAGATACATACACCCACATACAAATATATACACACTGACACACAGACACATAAATATACAGAAAAATACATACATACTCAAATATGCACACTAACATCCATAAACAAACGCACATACATACAAGCACAAATCTGAGCAATGTTCGCTAACTTACAAATGCTCTGTTCTTAATGACATTTAACATCATAGAGACTAGCACAGAGTCCACCTCTGAGCTTTGTAAAGGGGCACTATGAAATTTCAATTGTATTGTATCAGTTGAATTGTAAATACAGATACACATCAACACCTACATGTAGATACATACACACACAAATATATACACACTGACAGACACATAAATAAAAAATATATACATACACATATGCACACATACATACAAAACAGACTTAAAAACATACATAGATACACACATATCAATATTAATACATACTTACATACACACAGAGACAAATACACAGAGACATACATACACATAAACACACTTGTAAACAGATACAGATTAAAGGAACATACACATGTATTCATACATAAAATTCACATACCTGCATTTCCACAGGCCAGTTCCTTGTCACACACCTTCTCACACGTCGCAATCGGATCTTCACACGTCTTCCTCTGTTTCACTCCCGGAATTTCCGACAGCGGGGTATTCCCGCAAGCACACTGCATCACAACCTCCGGCCGGCGAGGGCAATCGACGCAAGGCCCCGGATGGCACTTTTCAACACAGTCATGCCTTCCGCACCCCAGCTTCCGGCCGCACGTTCCCTCACAAGTAAACCCTGTCAGGAACGCCTCTCCTGACCCACAGCGAACTGTTCGAGTCTCCTGCCCGCAAAAACAAACCCGCTTAAGCTCGACGGTACAAGCGTTGCACGAACCTGCATGACAGCGCTCCTCGCACACGTGTTGGCCACAGTTCAGCGTCCGGCCGCAAGGCTCCGTGCATTTGAAGCATGTCGCATCCCCGACGCATTTGACTGAGCGTTTCGTTTTACCGCAGTCGCAGGACCGCATGATAAAGGCTGAGCAGGGAGGGCATGGACCCGGATGGCAGAGGAGGGTGCAGTGGTGGGGGCAGCCGCGGTTGCGCTCGCGGGAGCAGGTTTCGTTGCAACTGTGCGGAGTGGCATATCGGTTGACTTCCGGGTCCCGTTGTTTACCTGGACAAGTGGAAACAAAAGCCATTCTATACTCATTTAAATCAATATTTAAATAAAAAGAAATAAATCCAATTTAAACCAACATTGCATCTACAATATTACATCTAATTAAATATTCAATAGAATCCAAATAAGTCCAATTTAAAACAATATTAAATCTAATCCAAAACTCAATTCAATCCAAATAAACCAATTCGAATAAATCTCATTTACATTGCCAAATACAACAACTTAGGTGACCATTAATTGTATGCTATGATTTTGGTGTTTTAGAAGCTTCCCGATAACATTAGGTAGAATTAATATGATTAAATAATGTTTAAATGTTCATTTAATCTAATACAAATGCGAGTAATTCTAATATCTGCAGTTATGCGCCAATCTAATCTAGAATAATTTCAGATCTGCCTTCAGTTTAACTGAGTAGTTGTAACTGGTTTAACTTTAACTGATGCTTAATCTTCCACTATAACAATGCTCAAGACATTTGTAGATAAAAGCAGATGAGATCTACTGACCACAGAAGCAGGTGTACTGGTTCGGCACCTGGAGATAGGAACTCTGGCAGGTAGGGCAGCGCCACGCTGTCCCCGATCCATCTGGCAGAGGAGTGGCAGCAGAAGACTGCGCCCACTTCTTGATGCAGTAGAGGTGGTAGATGTGGTAGCAGCTGGAACAGCTCCAGACGGCGACATCGCTTCGGACGAGGTTGAAACAGACGAGGCATTCGTACTTTCCGGCACACAGCTGATCGATCAGGAGACCTAAACGCACAGCACTTACATACATGTACATCGTGCTATGCAGCTATTATTATTATTACTACAAATACTATTTTTATTATTATTAATGTAATTATTATTATAATTATTAAGCTTACTATTCTCAGTGGCCTTCAAACATCTGGATATAGAACTGCTCTTCGCCTAGCGACTGAGGAACCACTCCTCAGATTTGCACTACTGTGTGACTCTGCCCTGTGTTTAGAGCTTTCAAGTAGCACTTCAGAAATTTTAAGGTTACAAACAAGATTATAATTCATTTTCCATGTGCTGCACAACCACAGGTAAGGAAAGGTGAGAATGATGGATCAGACTGTGAAACCTACCACGCTGTGTTTCATCCTGCCAGTTCGCTGTTCTAGGGAAATCGTCTTCTTTGTCCCTCATTGTTCTCTTTGGTTGACGTGCTTCTGAGATCATCAATGACCTAATTTCGCCCTCTTTTGATGAACCCATCTCCATGTCCCCTGCTTTTGTTGCTTCCCGGTTGCAGGACTTTTTTGTAGACGAGTCTTTTAATCTTTCACGCGCTTCTCTACCAGTGTGATTGCTAAATTCGACGCTTTGTTCAACACCAATGCCAGGGTCACGCCATCCCTGTTGGACATCGTTTCCATTCACCCTTTGCCGGTTGGTGCCCTGCTGAGGGCGTTTCCACCCTTCATTACCATCCCAATTGCAATTGGTCGAATATCGAGCATCGTCCCACCTCCCTCTTGTCTGCCTCTTCGAGTCTTTTGTGAAAGCTTTTGCAACATTTCCATAATTCGCAACCCTTCTCCCATCTTTCCTCTCCCCTCTGGGAGCAGAATCCTCAATATTTCCTTTCTCACCATCCCCTTCATTTGACCATGCTTGACCACCTCTCACCCTAAGATCTTCCCTTGATTCCATGTCCTGCTGTGCTCTTTCTGAATCTACCCTATTTTTGGTTTCACCCTTGTGCTTATCCTCTAGTGCACCCTTTCTGTTTCGTTTCCCCCGGTGACTACCCCTCGGCATCAAATCCCCATCCAGGGTTTCCCAATTCTCCGGTTTTCCTCCATGGCCACTGTCTCTCCAGTTACTGGACTTTTTCTGGGCGCCCAACCTTCGATCCTCCACCGAAGAGGCAACTGAATCTGCCCTCACCAAAGAATTCTGTGAGTCACCAGTTTCACTATGCTCATCTGGAACTGGGTGAAGGTCCCTTGAAGGACGATCTACATCCTCCACAGGTTGAATTCCATACTTCACCGAATCTCTTTGAGGCACTTCCTCCACATTTTTCGAACCTTTCCTAGATTTGTTTTGCCGACTTCTGTTCTGACCCTGATCACATTGTCGGGGTATATAGTCCTCACCATCGCGAAAGTTTCTACCCTTAAATCTCTCGTTTTCATTTCTGTCTCTATAACGTTGGGGAGCCGTCGACTGTCCCTCTTTCACGCAATTTTCATTGTGTTCGTCAGAAATTCTTTTCTCTGTTCCATCTGTGTTGCTTTCGTTGCGGTTCAACTGTTTCGAACCATCTGCAGGTTCTTTACTGTCGGAGTTCTTCACACTGGTTTTCCTCCAGTTTTTCTCCAGGTGATAATTTTGCGATGCGTGGGAGTCGTCACCAGCATAAAATCGATCCACCTGATCGTTGACGCCGTGACGTTGGCGCCATGTGTTACCTCGTTTTGCACTACTGTCATCGTGGCGCATCTTGTCGCGTCTATCCCGAAAACTATCTTGCCGTTCATTTCTTTCTTTTCCGCTATGTCCCTTTGGTACGTAATTTCTCGTTTTCTGCTCTAGTCCCTGGTCGAACTGGGGTCTCTCAGCATCATTATCGCAGAAAGTATCACCCTCGAATCCTAACTCACTAGACGCAGAATTCCCCTCAGCTGTGAACTTTTGGCCTCGTTGACCTCGGCGGCATGTCTGTCCTCTGCGATTATTTTGGCCTCGGAAGGGACCGGTTTTATGCATGGCATCCTCTACACCTTGTTCGTAGACCTCTGGTACCCGACCATATCCTCGATCATATTTTCGATTATATCCTTGATCATAATCTTGATTATAGCGTTGATCGTTATATGGCTGGCTATAGCCTACAGTTCCATTTGCATTTACAGCGTCCGTTGCAGGCTGATGATGATCAAAAGATTGATGAGATCGAAAACTTCTAGATCCATAATAATCCACATCTGAGCCACCTGAAGCCATTTTGTGTGTTCGCCTTGGTAGATGTAGTCCTTAAATGAACCACCATCAAGCAATCAATCAATATTCAATCAAATAATCAACCAAGAAAGCATAGTTTTGTTCATAAATTTATCAGTCAATGAAAAATCAATACATCAATCACTTACTAAACAGATAAATAATAATTCATGCTAAATAAATGAATAATGAACAAATAATACACAAATATCATACGTACCATAAAGTAATACAAGTTCCATTTATAGTGGACGTTTATTGCAAATTAGAAACTTACGCAGTGCCACTTCAAGAAGAAAAACTAATCTGTGCTTGCCTATATGAAGCCACATTTATGTAACATAGGTTTTTATGGAATTCTTTATGAAATGGCCAGTCACCCTACTTATAAACAATATGGCTACCACAGATTGTGAGATAAAGTAGAGCACTGCTAGCACACAGTGTTATTAAGACAGTAGGTCCTAGACTATTGTTAGTTAGTGAGTTACGCAACAACTTGTGCATAAGTAGGGAGCCTGCTAATTACTGGATTTTAATTACAGAGAATCTTCTAGGAGCCCATTAGAATGAATAAATTTCAAGTCACAGATTCTTCAAAGTGTCCCACAAAATTTTAATTGCAGATACGTCATGCAAGTCACGGTCATACGGTTCAGCAAGTCTAGACGAGACAAGTCAAAGTTCACTCAGCCACCCACCTACGCTAATTAGCAAAACTCTGAGTTCAGTGAACCACCTACTTAGGTTAGTTTGGATAGCCAGTTTTCTAGTTTAGCACAATCTACATGTAAAACACCAAAATTCACATCCTTGTATAGCACAGCTGTTACATCTCAACAGTACAACGTTTTAGTTGACCCACAGGGTGGAACTCAATCTACGTCAGAATTTGAAATTTTAATTTAAAAAGCGTTGCCGTTACCTTTAAATAAACGTAATATAAAATGTGTTGTTGCTTCAAGACTAGTGTAGGTTTTCCTTTTATTCGTAATTCTTAAATGTCATAAATTCTAATTTTAAACCGAAACTTTCCATTTCCCTTGCCGTTGCATCACGGCCAGAAATGCCAGACGGAAGTCGCACAATGTCTTACATAAAATTCGCCCAAACCTTGAATGGTAAGTAAGTACACCTGTGTATACTCAAATGGCATACCTAAAGAAACGTAAATAAATCAATCCAATTCAATTTCGTTTATTCTTCAATACAGGTTGTCATAGACGCAACAAGTTTACAATGATCCATGTGTTATTAGTGACTGCTTGGACCATGTGTGGTGATATTGGCTTAACTTTACTTAGGCAGCCTGGCTATTGCGGATTTTATTTGACATAGCGCCTGTATTAAGTTGATCTCCCAGACGTGGCTTTTGTGTGGCGCTGAGATACTTCAGAGATTTACATTACAGTACTGTAGGTCGGAATTAGAACCTATGATATCGGAACAATCATTAACCCTGGCCGTCTAAACTCTAAACACCACCCACCTTAGCCGTCTTACTGTCTACCTGACCGACTCCTTTGGATCTTGACCTGGAAGCGATTCGACCCCCCCCCATCCTATCGATTTTGATTTGTGAATAAGCTGGTTCCCGCCACTTAGCTTTTTCGGTGCTGTAGAAGTCTCGAGATTACGATTAGATTACGATCATCGCAGTTTTTATAAATTACATACACCAAACCATACGCGCGCACAGACATAGGCCTACTTAAAAACGCACTGAAAGTCACACATGCCAACTTCCATACACACACAGAGTAAACTTAGAGGTACCGAAAAGGTGCTATATAAACTTCCAAACAAGGTTAAGGCACGCTATGTGACGACACATTAATTTGTACAGTGGGCAAATGATGGATTTTTAATTCCCGCAAGTTGAATTTATTGAAGTACTTAGCAGATAGTAGGCTAGCCTACCTGGTTAAGACGGTGAAGGAGTGACTAGATGCCAAGTTCAGTGTTTACCTAGTTGATCCTTGGATTTTGACCTGGAATCAGTTGCTAAGGAATCGAATCTATAGACACCTTTTAGAGGCTTAATAGACTAATAGTATGTATATCTAGATATATTGGAACAGTAATCTAAAGATCATAGGAAATTGATTTCTCCAAGAAAACCTAAAGCAGTCCTCGGATTGACCTAGGACTAACATTGCAATGGATTGACCTCAGCAGATTCTGACCTGGCAACCTGGCTATCGAGGACCTCATTTCACATGGCGCCAGTATTAAGCTGGTATCTCATGTGGTTTTTGCGTGGGCGGAGAAATTTCGAAGATTTACATTCTGGAGTTAGGGCTTACATTATGCTAGACTAGAGATCGCTGCAAGGCGGATCTACAGATTCCTTATAGCTAATAATGTCATTGCATAGAGCAGTAAATAGCCCTAACGAATATAAGTAAGATCTTTATTTTTATCTGCTGCAAGATGCACTCCAGTGAACATAAAACATATAAACAACTGTTATCAAGTCAATTAGAATACAGCATTCTACATAAAAGTTTTCTCATGTTATGATCGGCTATTGGTTAAACTCGGTCACGAGACTGGGGCCGGAGAGAATATGCCAATATAGATACATGGCAGCTAACACAATTACATAGAATCTAGATTCCCAAAAGCTAAAATACAGTAATAACATACAGTAGTTAACACCCATGAACCCTAGATTCCAGGCAGCTAACAGATTCCTGGCATCTAATAAACTTACACGGAAGCAAGCTAGATTCCTGGCAACTAATAAAATTACATGGAAGCGTAAATATATTCCTGGCAGCTAATAAATTTACAAGAATGTGTAACTAGATTCCTGGCAGCTAATAAAATTACATGTACATGGAAGCGTAACTAGATTCCTGGCAGCTAATAAAATAAAACTACATGGAAGAATAACTGGATTCATAGCAGGTAACAAAATTACATGGCAATGTAGTTAGCCTCCAAGACCTGTGGTTTTCAACGACCCTTAGGCTTTGTGCGAGTCGGCCAGAGGTCTCACCACAGCTCCATATAAAATAAGAAAACACAGAATTCACCAAAGTAATATAACAGACTCCACCAGAAGTGCAAATAACCAACATTCAGAGTTTCAATTTGTAGAATAGAAATATTATCCCAACATTAAAAATTTGTTACTTCTTGAAAAATTCGATGGATGAAACATGCTGGGCTACAGCAAATAAATGCTTTATGTAAGGATCCGTCCAGTGCTTTTTTCAGCTACTAAAAAATCATTTATTTATTTTAATAACAAAAACAATAATTTAGTTATTTTAACTTAATGTCAGTGTTGTGAACTGTTCTCAGTGTTTATTGAGACCCCTCCCAACTCCAATCCCATATTTCTCAGGATTTTAGTCCTTCCATAGTTGTTCAGTTCCGGAACCTATTGTTCAGTTCCATAACCTTTTTTTATAGAAAAAAAGTACTGGATCCGTCACTACAAGGTTGAAAACCACTGTTCTAAGGGAATCTAGATTCCCAACACCTACATGTAATTAGATTCCTGACAGTTAATTACATTACACAGAAAACAGTAAACACAAGAGGTACAGTACAGATCAAACACGTTTAATAATACCAATCTTAACAGTTTCTTTTACCACTTGATACTATTATTATTAGCTGCAGTTTTCTCTATTATTAATGTATTATCATTAGAAATTGTTAAACTTCTCCAGTGATTAATTTGCTTTATAATCAATTTCTCCAATCTAAACGTTCTCAAAACATGCAAGTTGATTCATTTATTCTATTGATAACAATTAGTACTACTATTAAATGTATCTACTACCATTTTCTGAACCACAAATTTCAACAGCGTTGAGATTAAACATAACACGGAAAGAAGTCTTGGTCTAATGACAAAACTCGACAGCTTAGCTGTAGGTATCGCGAGCAACACAAATTTCTATGCAATCTTTTCTCGCTTTGTACAATTCTTCAGCCGAGTTCTGAGTTTTTAGTGTGCTGCACAACCGCAACACGTCGCTCACGAAAGGTTCACGAGTTTACTCTGGAGGTTGCTGATCTTCTTGTGGGGTACTGTCTCCGGGGTTGGAATGGCGTCACCGGTTGGCCCAGGCAACACGACCTTCTGACCCGGTCCAATTAATGGCTTCGTTGACCCGACCTTTGCCTTGGCCATGTTGTAGTCACCAGAGTCGAAATACTTAGTCTACAAAAGCACAGGTAAGAGCCTGTTCTATTAGGAAATCCACAACTAATACTTTAATTAAGTTTTTAATGAAAATGCAGAAAGATTGTTATATTTCATTATTTTTAATCTATATTTTACCAGTATTATTAGTGTCAGTGTGACATATTGGTCTGTTGGTAACACGCTTGGTCATGGATCGTGTGGTTGCAGGTTTACTCCGTGTAACGGCCTTGGACAAGTTATTTTCTCGTGTGTCTCTGTCAACAAGCAGTAGAATATGGTACCACCATAAGCTGGGAAGTAAACAGCAAGTCCTGCAATATGCTAGCCTTGTGTCCAGGACCATGGGATTTGTCCATTGGCGGCTCAAGGGCCGAGCACAGGAAATGAGCGCTCCCCTTACACTCAACATGGGATATTGGAGCTTAGCTTTACTTAGTAATATCAGATTTTATCATTATTTTATTACTATTGGAAATTCATTGCATTCATGAGGATTATTTCATAATTTCAAAAATTACTATTGGAATTCATTGCATTTATGAGGATTATTTCATAATTTCAAAATTCTTAGATATTTCAGTTTTGTTAATGTTATTATTTCTGAATTCATCATTTAGTTTCCATATTTTACTTTTTATGTAAAATACATAAATCACTATATTATTTCACTATATTTTATAAGATTGAACCCAGGCCTTCAAGTTACAAGAAAAGTGCAGCGAGTTGGGCACTGACAAGTCAGATGTTATATCAATGGAAGGTAATTGATACCTCTTATATAGATCTCTGCAATCTATTCTAATGACTTATATAGCACCATTATAAGTTTATGGTCCACTAGAGAATTATTATCATTATTATATTGCATTTTAGTATTTTGCATTTTATTATACATTTTAAGCTTCATTATCTAAAAGGATCAAGCATCAATCGATGGTGCTGAGCAGCTGTGACTGAAGGATTTGCTTAAGGTCGCTGCTCAGTAACTGTCTCAGAGGAGGCTCGAACCCATACTATTCGCATTACAAGGCAAGCACTTTAACCAATGGGGCCAACGTGTCCAGTCAAAACCTGTTAAGCCATAAAAACCAGAAGTGAAGCTGTGGATCATTAGCAAACGGAAACAGATGAGCTTCCAAGGACCTTTTGAAGACACAGCTTGCTAACCTAGACGATCAGTTCATTAAGAACAGCAAGTTTAACGATGGGCAATGTAATGCTCAAACAGGTGGGCACTTGCATGCATGTAGCACCCAACCAACAGTTTTATCCCAAGTTCCTGGTCCACAGTGTGTTCAGGAATGAAGAAGAGCAGTCCTCTGAGGCAGCCATGGATATGAAGTGTTAGCAACTTCATTTTTCTTAGCCTTGGCATATAAAAGTGGATGGCCAGGCCAGTCCTGTCCCTTGCCGTCTCGTCTTCCCACCGTTAGCGTACGGTCATTGTACTCATCATGACTGGGTTGGCTAGGGGGAGCAAAAATTTCAAATCAAATTTCTGCCCTAGCAGGTATTTGAACTCCCGACCTCTCAACTGACATTCTAGCATGCTAACCACTACACTACCAAGCACCCCAGGAATGAACCAAGAGCTAAATGAAACATTCACATCATTATGGTTAAGTAACATTGTTTATCACATTTCATCAAGTTCTTTACATGTTGTTACATCTCCACACTGTTTACACTTTTGACACCAAACATAAATTGTTTCATAATGTTGTTTATATCAATTATATTTCTTAATATTGTTACATTTCTTTTCGTAACATTGTTCAAGTTTCTTTTTCAGAATGCTGTCTGCATATTGTTTCAAAATTTCCTTTACATTTCATTTAATAACATTGTTTACATTAAGTTTGACAACATTGTTTACAGTTCGTTTCGTAACATTGTTTACATTTTGCTAAATTTATAACATTGGACGGCCAGTCATTACAATTCATTTAAAAAATTCAATCATTTTGTTCATAGCAAACATTTTGCTGCATTTCATAACGTTAACATTTTGTTACACAACAGCTTAATATTTTGTTTCATTACATTTCCTCCTCTTTTCTATACCACATTGTATTATTACACATTACAATTTCATTTCGTGAATGTTATGTTACACTACCTCACATATTACATATTGCATATCATTACAAGAAAATTATGTTACATTCATTGCATAACATGCAAAAGCATCAACTGAAGAGGTGAAACGGCGTTACCCCTTTTGAAAGACGTTTCTGTAGGAAGGAGGATGCTCCGTGACTTTTCATGTCCGGATATTTCGCGCGCAACTTTGCCTCTTCCTGCTTCTCCATGTCCTTCAGGTTCTTAAGACAGAAACAAATTATTTAGCACTCTACATTTATGAGAAAAGTACTTAAAGTTAAGCAAGCAGGGGGTGTCAAAACTTAATACCTAACTTTCTCATAGTCTTAATTTTCTAAGTCTTAATTTTCTTATTGTTGCAGTATGAGGGTTACCTTAGGCCAACCTTTCAAAAAGCAGCCATAGGTACGAGTGTTACGACTTCATTTTCTTGGCCATGTCATATATGCATAGGTATCATACAGGCAACTGTTAATCTCCCATGTTTCATTTTCCAGTCTTCCATGCTTTATGAAGTTCGACTTCTTCCATCCAAAAGGGCAGTAAATATTCTGTCAAGCCAATATATTTACAATCAGTCCACACTACTCCCAAGTTTCATTTATAATTCAACCAAGTATGAGTGCTACGACTTCATTTTCTTCATACACCTAGACATCTTCCAGTCTCTGGCACCTCACGAGTATCTGCTTGTTGTGTGGGGTGAGCGACATTCTATGGGTTAGTGTGCTGGAATGCCAATCAAATAGTCAGCTACGGTAATGCCCAAAGCATCAATCAATGGTTGCTAATCTAATCACAAATCTGTTGATGAATTGACCATGCAAGTTTTGACTCATAATGTATTTTTAGAGGCAGCCATGGGTAAGCAGTGCTAGCGACTTCATTTTCTTTATCTTGACATATACGAGGTTGGGTAGCCAGTCCTCTCCCTCACTGTCTGATCTTCTCACCAACAGTGTATGGTCAATGTACTCATTATAGCTGATTTAACTAGGAGCACAGGTGGGTCAGAAATCTCAACAAAATTTCTGCTTTGGCGGGTTTGAACCCGACCTCTCTGCTCACAGTTCAGAATGCTAAAATTTCAATATAACTTGTTTATACACCTTGTTCACAATAAAATATTACTTAAATTTATCAGTTTATAATTCCTTTCATAAGGGAAGTGACAAACATAGACAAAATACAAAGTCGAACTTGTACGAAAGCTAAAACTGTCCATGAGATGCTTACGTCCATCGTCAGTGTAATTGAACATTTATATAGCGCCGCTCAAAGAGCAATTTTAACAAATCAGGTACTCTGCGCTAACTATGATGTTAAATATCATTAAGTGCAAAAGGTCACAGGATTTATTCCAAAATCTGCTGCATAGATGCTTATATACATTCATATTTCGTCTCTATTTTTACTACGTCTGACGAATTTCCCCCTAAACTAAAGATTCCCTACGAAACTGTACCTTTTCGGTCGTTTCTTCTTTTTTGGCAACTTCTTTGTCTTGGTTCTTGTTTTCGCGGTCACCTTTATCGTCATCTTCGTCATCCTTTTCCTCTCCATCTTCGTCCTGGGCGTCGTTATCGTCGGCATCTTTGTCTTCGGTGCTATTTTCGTCGTTTTCCCGGTCCTTCTTAGCCTCGTCTTCTTGAGGTGAGGGTGCCTCGCCTTCCGCTACCTCAGCGTTTTTGACTTCCTCCGCCTCTGACATGACTCCGACTGCAAAATAAAACTATAGAATGCCTTTAACGATAAACCCAAACGCAGTGGCCAAAATTGACCGGCTTTAGACTCGAATTTAATTTACAAACATACGAACAAAGTTCAGTCACAGCTTAAACGCCATACTGGCCATACCACGAATGACACATTTCAAGATGCAACACCTACTTCATTTCATTTCACGTAATCTAGCCAGTGACTAAATGTCCTTGGAATAAAAACGAACACAAAATAGCTTAAATTACTGTTCTTAAAACACATCAAACTTTCAAACAAGGTTATTTAAGGCATGCGATACGACAACAAAGTAATTTAAATCATTACCATCAGTTCCTGACGCCAGTCCCACCTGCCACCATCAGTTCCTGACGGCGATGGGTACGAAGAAATGAGATCAGATCATTAATTTATATTCGCCAGGTGGCGGTGTGCAGCTCTCAAATTCGTCATAAAATGAGGAATTATCTCGCATATGCTACTTCTCCGACCTGTTTGAGACGGTTCTCCACATTAAAACCAAAGATTACTAAGCGAAGAGAATCTACTGCTTCTGCTCCTGAGATTTCGCCTAGAGCGCTTTATTTTAGGTTTATGGCGTGTAGATATCCTATGTCCAGATAAGCTAATGCAAAAATTGCCTCTATTTTGAGTATATGCTGTTTTTTTACACTGTTGTATTATGCATTGTATTATTTGATGCATGTACACTCGAGTGCTAATCGCTTGCAACCGGTTAAATAAAGAAAATACCTACTTACTTACTTACTTACTTATATCTGATTCTCGTTCACTTTAGCATTTTCATTGTGTTAGTATTCGCAGTGTTTCATTATTTCACTGGTCTAGTACGTACTACGTAGGCCTAGTTCAATTGTATTTACCATTTCGCTAGGTGTAGACTCTGGGGGAGGCAACCAGGGCACGTCCCCCTATAATTGAGATTTAGGCCTACTGTAGGCCTAGGGCCTACATCCAATTAAACAAGTGTTGAATTAATGGCCAAATCCCCCCCCCCAATATTTTGGACAAGTTTACGCCAGTGCCATTTCGAATCCACTGTAACTGTTTCGTGGCATGGGTATGTAGCCCCTATTCATCTTCAACGTAATTTGGAATGTAGGCTTCCAGTCACATAAATTTCATTCTCTTTCCACTGTATAACTGTGTTGTGAAATAGGGGACTAATCCAGCGAATAAGAATAAATAAAAATTAATCTATGTAGGCCTAGAGTAATACAATACGTCATGCAATTACCAGATTGTGACGATACCTCAGTATCGTAATCGTTACCGTAATAGAAAACTTCACATTTCTAAAGCGCTACTGTTAAGCTAAGCACCAAGCACAAGCTTACTCACGAGCGCTGCGTCGTATTCCACGACGTATCCCACCATCCCACGACCACCAGAGATCGATGTCCACTGGAGGTCCGATCGAGTCCGGTTGCCAGAGACCAGAGATAGGTAGAGCAGCTATTACTGGGAGTTGGCTTGGTTTGGCTTCATTGTTTAACAAGCTGCAACTTTGCCTCACGTAAAACTGTAGGCCCCAACGACTGTCTAGTGTAGGGTTTACACAATAAAATGGCGTTATTTTATAATGTGTCACATAGCACTTGAGTTCCTGTTAGGTCAGAGGCGTAACTTTGGTCTAGAAAGTGGGGTAGGGCCTACCAAACTGCGCATCGTTTCCCCTTCAAGACCGTTAAATGATTATAATGGCGCCCAATGAAGCTATTTGGCGCCATTTATGTGCAATGCCGAATAATAATAATGATGATGATGCTGGTAGTAGACTAATAATAACAATAGCAATAAATATAATAATAATGACAATAAGCGTTATAATAAAACTAATAGCAATAACAATAATAATTATATAATAATGAAAATAAAAAATAATAATTTAAAGTTACTAACAATAGACGTGTTTCATTATGAAAGCGTGTGTCGATCATAATTGAAGGACGTATAAACAATAGGTCTTTATTCTATAGATTTAAACCTAATAACAATAGAATAGACTTATTCATAATTGAAGTGACGTAAGAATGGCCTTTAACCCATATGTGGCTAGCGTCAGTTTAAACTTACACGCAGAAAATGGCGGTTTTTAGGCAGTATCGTTACATTTTCAATTCTTACTTATTTTAGGTGAAATTCATTTCCGGTTTCGAGAGAGAGGTCGCATTTTGCAGATAAGTGGACATTTTTGTCTAATTTGCCTAAATTTTAGATTTTGTGACAGAAATTGTTTTGGTAGATCGTGCATAATTCTTTGTGCAAGGAGCGTTAGTGACTTGAAGCTAGATTGAAGTAGATTGAAGTAGATTGAAGTAGATTTAGAATAGAAAGGCGTTAGCGTGTTGCGTTAGATCAAGGGAACGATAACAGAGGGCAGTCGAGTAGAAGCATATATTAAATAGCTTTAGCATAACAGAGTGAGTAAGCGAGTATTTCGACCTGAAGATACAAAAAGAAAATGTCTCTGAAGAAAAGCGACATCATTGTGTGCACATGTTGTGGCATGTACGGAGCGAAAGATAGTTTTGGGGATGAGACCGGCGCCACGTGCATGCAGTGCACGCGAGTGTTTTGCTTAGAGATAAGTTTGGAGGAAGTGAAGGAAAGTCTAGAGGAAGAAAAGAAAAGGTCGGAGGCAGATAGGAAATGCTTGGAGGTTTTGCTGCAGCGCCTCACGGCTTTGGAGCAGACTAGGAAACCTGAAGAGGATTCAATGGGAAAAGGTAGCGATGAAAAAGAGAGCGTCGATATGGTGCAGGACCCAAAGGTTAGGCCGGCAGAGAAACCAAAGGACAGGCCATCTGAGCAGCTGAAGCAGCAAAAATCAGCCAAGAGCGCACCCAGGCAAAGACAACGGAAGGTGGTTTTGGTGGGAGATTCCCTAGTAAGGCATGTTGGAAAGAATTTGCAGATGCAGCGTGCAGGGTTCAGATCCATCTGCAAGCCAGGGGCTCGAATAGAGCAAATGCTCCCAGAAATCAAGCAGAAGGCAGAGCTGGAGGATACGGTTATAGTGCAAGTTGGCACAAATAACCTCCGAATGGAAGAAAAAGAAGAAATTTTGAGCAGCTATGAAGCAATGATGAAAGGGTTGAAGGAGGACCGACAAGGGGAAGTTGTTGTCATGGGTATTTTGCCTAGGCAGGATATCAGTGATGCCCTAGAAGAGAAGAGAGTAGAAATCAATACAAGGCTGAAGGAGATGTGCAAGCAGGAGGAGGTTAGATATTGGGAGGTTGACTTCAACCCATGGAAAGGTGGGTACTTGGGGGGAGATGGTCTGCATCTGAATGCTCGAGGTGCAGACATGGTTGCGAGGCAAGTCTTTGGGATGATGAAGACTTTAAACTTGGTGGGAAGACAGTTAGTGCAGTAAATGGACTCGCTAACTGTCAAACAAATAAAGATAAAAAGCTACAAAAAACAGAAGCCAGCAGTAGTGAAGATAGGAGATGCAAGGAAATGGGAAGTAGTAGAATTTTAAAATGTATGTTTGCAAATGTGAGGAGTATAGTAAGTATTACAAAGAGAGCAGAATTGGAATTGTATGCAGATAAGGAATCACCAGACATAATTGGAATAGCAGAGTCATGGACAAAACCGGAGATCATGGACAGTGAATTAGCTTTAGATGGATACCAATTATTTAGAATGGATCGTGTTAACCAGAAACCAGTTGGGCATGGGGCTGGAGGGGTTTTGCTGTATGTTAAGAGCAGCATTAATGCAGTAGAGAGAGGTGATATGAAGAACGAGACCTTCAAAGAAAGTGTCTGGTGTGAAATTCAATTTAGAAAATCTAAGATGCTTGTAGGAGTTTGCTATAGGGTACCAGATGCCAATGAAGAAGATTACCAAGGATTATGCAAACTACTAGAAATGGCCAATAAGGAAACGTCCTTGATTATGGGGGACTTCAACTACCATATTGATTGGGAAAAAATGGAAGGGGAGAGAGAAAAAGATAAGATTTTCATGGATTTTGTTAATGCCAGCTTTATGCAGCAGCATGTCATGGAGCCAACGAGGGGAGACAACATTTTGGACTTAGTGCTAACATCGGATGAAAATATGGTTGAGAATGTGAGTGTGGGGGAGCATTTTAGTACTAGTGATCATCAGGTTGTGAGATGGGAATTAGTAATGGAGCAGACCCAAGAAGTAAAAGCCTATGTGACAAGACCCAATTTCTTTAAGGCAGACTATGAATTAGTTAGGAAGATGCTGAAGGAAAGGGATTTGGTAAGTGAAATAAAGGGCATGGGAGTGAATGATGCTTGGGAGAAGTTCAGAGAACGTATGAGGGAGATTATCGAAGAAAACATACCGAAGCACAAAAGAACCAATAAGAAGAGGCCTTGGATAACACGTGAGGTTCAAAGAAAGAGAAGGGCAAAGCACAAAGCATGGAAAAATTTACAGAAGTTGAAGAAGGAAACAAAGAAGGGACTGGATTTGGATCAAGAGAGTGTTGCCAGACTTGAGAAGTTAAGAAACAAGTATGTGAATAAAAGAAACAGCTGCAATAATGCAAACAAGAAAGCAATACAAAACTTTGAACAGAAGTTATCGAGGAATGTAAAGGAGGATAGTAAGAGTTTCTACAACTATGTCAGAAGTAAGCAGAAGAGGAAAGACAGAATTGGGCCATTGAAAAAAGAAGAAGGAATGGGAGAAGTTATAGTGGATGATGTGGAAGCTGCTGAAGTACTCAATAAATATTTCAGCTCAGTGTTTACTTTAGAAGAATTAGGAAATGTACCTGAGCCCAAACAAATATTTGTAGATTGTGGCGAGAAGGGATTAACACAGGTACTGTTTACTAAGGAAAATGTGGTGGAGCAACTGAAAAGACTTAAAACCGACAAGAGTCCGGGCATAGATGAACTCCATCCAAAATTTTTACATGAAGTGAGGGAGGAAATTGGAGAGGCATTAGCCCAGATCTTCAATAAATCAATGCAGACTGGAGAGGTACCACGGGAATGGAAGGATGCACTCATAGTGCCACTGTTTAAAAAGGGAAATAGAAGTGAACCAGGTAACTACAGACCAGTCAGTTTAACCAGTGTGGTGTGCAAGGTCATGGAAAGAATTATCAAGGATAACATAGTGAAACATTTGAATGAGCATGATATTATAAAGGGCAGTCAACATGGATTTACCAAAGGCCGTTCGTGTTTGACAAATCTGTTGGAGTTCTTTGACGAGGTCTATGAGAGGATTGACGAGGGAAAACCTGTAGATGTAATTTACTTAGATTTTGCCAAAGCATTTGACAAAGTACCTCATGTAAGGCTGGCCAAAAAGTTACAAGCAGGTGGGATTAGAGGGCAGGTACTAAGATGGATTCAAAGCTGGTTATCAGGTAGAAGACAAAAGGTGGGCATAGGTGATAAACATTCTGGCTGGACGACAGTGCTAAGTGGGGTGCCACAAGGATCAGTGCTTGGGCCACTGCTTTTCGTACTTTTTATTAATGACATAGACGATGGGATTTTATCTAAAATTTCTAAGTTTGCGGATGATACAAAACTATGTAGAACAGTGGATGATGAAGAAGAAGCAGAGATACTGCGGGAAGATCTAAGAAGAATGTTCAGATGGTCACAAGACTGGCAAATGCTCTTCAATTTGGAAAAGTGCTCAGTGATGCATATGGGGAGGAGAAACAACGAGTTTTCATATGAAATGGGGGGCACGGTGTTGAAAGTGAGTGATGAAGAAAGGGACTTGGGAGTGATTATGCACAAGAGTGCAAAACCTTCAAGGCAATGTGCTGAAGCAGCAAAAAAGGCTAATTCAACTTTAGGTATGATAAAAAGGACAATAGTCACCAGAGACAAAGATATAATAATAAGGTTGTACAAATCACTGGTTAGGCCACAGTTGGAATACTGCATCCAGGTATGGAATCCATACCTGAAACAGGACATGGAAAAACTGGAGAAAGTACAAAGAAGAGCTACGAAAATGATTTGGGGCTACAAGGATCTGAGCTATGAAGAAAGGTTGAAAAGGTGTGGACTAACAACATTGGAGAAAAGGAGGAGCAGAGGAGATCTGATTGAAGCTTATAAGATAATCACTGGAAAGGAAGCACTGCAGTGGGAGAGGTTCTTTGAATTAGCACCGAACAAGGCAACTCGGGGACACAGGTATAAATTATTTAAGAGGCCGAAGGGAACATTAGGGCAGAAATTCTTTAGTGCAAGAGTTGTAGACCTGTGGAATGGTTTGGACGATAGTACTGTCTCAGTGGATACTATAACAGCTTTTAAGAAGAAGCTAGGAAAATTGGGCTATTAAGAGTTCGAGGTAAATTTGCAGTGGTTCTAACACAGACTACACGTCTTCTGAACCACTTAAAACCCTTGTTATGTTATGTAAACTCTAGTGCTTGTGTGAATATCTATGCAGATTTATTTCAGTTGCTCTGTGTTTGCGTACGCGGCACGAATATTTTGATCTCGGTCATCTGACAGTTTTGAATATGCATCGTTCAACAAAGAAAACGTAAGAGACACTAAATGATATTTTACTACTATGTTAATAAAAAACTTCGCTACAAGCCTCCCAGAGGTAGTGATAGTGATTATTTAAAAAAATAATTTTTATATTGAACAATATCCGAAATTTCGTCCCGTCAGTTTAAACTGACGCCAGCCACAGCAGGGTTGGGTTTTTTTCCAGCCATGGCGTTCTTAGTCTTGGGTTTTTCCAGCCACGTCTGTCTGAGGAGCATTAAAACGTATTATATTTACCCCGACGGTGAAGTTACATTATGAAACATTAAAAGCAGGGCATAATATATGAATTATATACGGTACTCTAACAGTAGCAGTATTTGCTGTAGGTACAAGCTGCATGAAGTCCTTCAAATGTTGGAAGATTCGGGCGACGAAAGTCTTCTGGGTGCTGACATCTCAATACTTCCTCCTGCCAACACCGGTAACGAAACAGATGCGGATTCTGGCGACGAGTTTGTTGCCAGTGGAGACCCTAACAACCTCAACAGCAATCAACTTTTAGCAGTAACATGCGTCCGAGTGCAAAGACCGGATGGATACATTAGACTTGGTCTGGAGGAAGAATCAGATTGTAGTGATAGTGCTGAAGTCAATCCGCCTGCTGGACCTCTTTTTGAAAAGAAGTTAAAAAGGAATGTGAAAGGAATGTGAAAAGCCTTGAAGCAACCCGGATGCAAGCCAACATTACACTTCTCACAAGAAAACACAGATGCGCCTTTGCACCCGGGTGCAACGCCTCGTCGTTGCGAACCTTGAATGATCCAGTGACCAGCAACGTCGGTGCGGACTTCGTGGTGGACATGACGATCAGCAGGAAGTTGAGCAGGAAGAAAAGCTGTTCCACAGCCTTTTTGAGGCGACAAGGTTTGCATGTAAACTTGAACAATTTCTCGGTGGAACGAAAGCAAATCATGCTCCGGAACTGCAGAAATGTTCTCTTGCAGATGATACAGCTGGAAAGCATTTTGAACTGCCAAATCGACGCAAAATCTAAAGATGGGCCAGTACAATTTTTTCGAGCGATGTTCTATCATGTAGCAAGACAGGTTTTGATCGAGACGATCAACGCCACCCATGCCATGGTTGTAGAGCTGGACTACTTTAGGTTGGGGGATGTCAATTCTTTGCTTGTGTGCTCTGGAAAATCTCTTTGCTTTCTGGATTGTCTCAATTCCCGCATATGTTGAGGCAACCGTAACAACCTTGTTGTCAGTCCATCGAACCACTCAGACTGCCGCTTTGCGGTCTAATACCACATTGTAAGAACCATGAGGCTTTTTCTTCATATCTTCAATGCTTTGCAAGGGAGCTCCTTCATTGCGGTTGGGGAGGAGAATGCCGGTTGCAGCCATGCCTTTGTCTGCAAGTAAACGCAACAATCGGGGACTGGTGAACAGGTTATCAAAGATAATGTGATATGAACCACCATGAAGCATTGGTAGATCTTCTACTGAGCCACCGAGACCAAGGTCTTTGTCAGTCGTGCCAGCACCTTGGTATGGAAAGAACTTCACGACGTAGCCCAGACGCGTAGCTAACACCCACATCTTGTAGCCACCCACATCTTGTAGCCAAACTTGAAGGGCTTGCCGTGAATGTACTTGCTTGGCACCATGGCGACCATAATAGGGCACCATGCTTTCATCAACACTAAATGACAGTTGGCGAGGTATGCAGCATTGATGAGATCCAACAGAGGGCGGACTTTTGACAATTGTCTTTTGGATCCAAGGCATTGTTGTTGGCAAAATGAATATTGCTCATGATGGAACTGAACCGGTTGCGAGACATTGCTCCAGATACCATCGTGTTGTGAACATCACCACTGGCTTCCCAATACATTGGGCAGCGGGGTAAAGGAGCATATCTGCTGATTAGAAATATGGATATAAATAGCTTGAGCGTTGGAACGTCTAAATCAAAGTTCACTTGGGCCTGTTGAGCAGCATACTCATTGCTTTCTTTGCAAATGTGATTCATTAGCTCAGGTATGAAGAACAGTTCAAATAATGTTGTTGGTGACTTTGGACGGGGGATTCCCCATGGTGTTTATTTGGACTGTCATTGGAGTAGTGGGCACTTGTATATAACTGTCAGAACATTTATAATGAATATAGGTCTAATTAGCATTAACTCAGGCTTACAGGCTGCTGCTCGCCTCATGGGGGCATCATGAAGTTTGCCCATATCTCTTCTTACATCGGGGACTCCATTCACTGGCTTCCCATTCACCAATGCATCCAATTTAAAGTCCTTTCCCCTTTCCCTCATGCGTAACTGTCTTGTTGGCTCAGCGCCGCTGTATCTCAGGGCTTCTTGCACCCCGGTTTCCAGTTTGCCTGGTCGGGCTTTTCTCCGGTCATCTGCCCGTGGCCACTTGGTAGTTCTTTGGATGTGCACTGCTACTGCCCAGTATCGTAGTTTTGCGGTTGTGGGCCCTTCCAGCTGGAACAGCCTCCCTCAGGGCATTAGGCATGTCCTCCTCTCTATCTCTCCTGTCCAGTTTCGCAAGCGCCTGAAAACATTTCTGTCAGTGAAGACACTGACCCGGATCGGGAGCGCCTTTGATTTTGAGTGGCGCTATATAAATTCTCGATTACAAGTTACAAGTACGTGTCAACATGCGACTAATACAAGCAATGTTAGAATGTAAACTGTTTTTCATAACATTTCATAAAGTAATTTAATTGTTCAGGGTGAAAAAAATGTGCTTCTGTTTAGTAGTCAAGGTTCGTGAATGTACCCTGCTGTGGCTAGCGTCAGTTTAAACTGACAGTCACTTTTTTGACTACAACTTCTAATGTGTGCCAACATTTTTGAAAATCTTGGTGATTACAATGGTTTTGGGTCTAGGCAAACATAAATATGTGAAAGAAACCATTAATTTCTGTCATGGGTTGATATGGGTTAATCTCGAAATCTAAAATTACAAACAATAGACGTGTTTCACAATTGAAATAATAATAATAACAATCTTTTCTTTAGTTAAGCGCCTGCTAACCGCACTGCGCTGTACAGTGAACATACATATATATAGTAGAAACGGCAGCCACGCAGGGCGCCTTACATACATGTGTACAGTAGAAGCACATGATAACAGTTTGAAGGAGTCGAATACAACTGTTTTTTATACGGCAGCCATCAGGGCGCCGTCACGGCCTACTATTCCTTTAACCACCGCCGCCACCTAGCGAGTGGAAAGCTGAATAAACCTAACGGGGTCAACGGGATTCGATCTCGGTACCTACTGCTCTTCACGCCAGTGTGTTATCCATTACTCTGCGTGACGATAGGCCTTTAGGCCTATTCTCTAAATTTAAACTTAATAGCATTAATAGACTCTTTCCTAACTGAAGTGACGTGACAAAGGCCTTAATTCTCTAAATCTAAAATTAATAGTTATAGACGTGTTCCATAATCGAAATGACGTACTTAGCGAATGAATCGGAATGATAGTCTTGTATTCTCTAACGTTGAACTTAAGAGCCATAGACTTTATCATAATTTAAGTTACGTGACCATGCAAGGCCTTTATTCTCTATATCTTAGATTAAAAACAAAAGACGTTTTAACAATTGTAATGACGTAACTATAAGCCTTTATTGTAAATCAAAAATTACTAAATAATGTGTTTCATAATTAAAGTGACATAACAACGGGCCTTTGGTTTTAAAATTAAAACTTACAGGTCTACAATTATAGACGTGTTTCATAATAAAAGGGCCTTTACTCTTAAAATTAAATTTGTTAACAAAAAACGTGTTTCATACTGTTTCACAGTTGAAATGATGTAAAAGTAGGCCTTTATTGGACCGTCAGGTAGTATGTGTTTAAATAAGCAAGTAAAACTAGGTCTAACAAGCATTTCTGGCTGATGTTTGAGATGAATCTGCCTGATAATGGAAACTCCAACACATCTGCGAAAGTTGTTTATTTGTGTATATTAAATGAGTAGTTTCGAATAATTTGTTCCGAGTTTTTTGCTCATTTTTACTATTAGACTTAACAAATAACAATAATTATAAAATATTGAATTTTTTTCTTTTGCTTGTGTGGGAGCCCGTCAAGTGTGGGGGCCCCTGTGAGGCCGAACATGTTGAACATGCCTTAATCCGCCTCCGCCTGTCTGCTGCTCTGTTTAGCGAAACTAACTTTCAAAATATCTCCGCCAATTCGCTCATCCTTTTTCTGTCGCCTGTCAACCCAACCTCCCCAGGCTCTCCTCCTCTTGCCCTCACTCCTGCAGCTTTCCATTCACGACTGAAACCGAAATTTTCAGGCTATGCTTGGTATGCTCTCGTGGTTATGCTCCAACATCATAAAACGACGACCATCACCAACGATTTACACTGGCTATAGCACCTTACCATCTTCTCGTCTTCACTTTGCATTTATTATAACCTGGAACATACATGTAAAGCGGACCGTACAACCTGACTATTGCCAAATTGGTTTCATATAACGCCGGTGTTTAAGCTGGTCTACCTGACGCAACATTTGCGTGGTGTGGAGATATTTCACAGACTTATTTATATTAGATTGTATAACAAAAGCCAAATGAAGGTACCAGAGGTCAATCTCAACTCAGAGAGATCCTATACCCTATCACACAATCCCAGCCCTACATGACCAAAAGCAGACCATACTCATCCGCAAGCACTGAGGAATTACAGGGACACTTACAGATACATTTACTGCCTGTCTGTCTGTCTGTCTGTCTGTCTGTCTCTCTGCCTGTCTGTCTGTCTGCAAAGAAATAAACCGTGCAAAGATCCTTTTATAACAAGACATTTATCCAGCACCGACAGACACACGAAAACGCCGTAAAGACACACACACACACACACACACACACACACACACACACACACACACACACACACACACACACACACACACACACACACACACACACACACACACACAAACACACACACACACAAACACACACACACACACACACACAAACACACACACACACACATTGCTTTTGTCGTATTCAATGTTTTAGCTGTTGGGGGTGGGGGAGGGTCCGAGGTTGGGGTTCATTCCCGAAGCTCTTTCCTAGCCCCTCAGCTAAGTAGTGGTGATTTGGTTATGGTGCTTCGGCGTTGCAGGCAGCGGTAGAGTTTTTGCTGCTCTTGGTCTTGTTAACTTTATTCAGAAAACATACCAATGATTTACTGCTAACTAGATCGAAGAGCAGTAAATCCTCTTGGCTCTTTATCGGACACCTGTTTCTCTGAGCGTATTACTGATGTCTTAATTTCATCGTAACTGCAATAATTTTGGCGGCTCTCGTTTTTACTGCTCATTAAATCACACGGAATATTCTACAAAGCCGATAGGTCGTAGATCTCTTCACCTTTATGACGTACTTGTTTTAAGCCTTCCATGAACGGCGCTACCGCGCAACGCTTGCCTTGCCAAAGATTGTCAGCAAGTATAAATAATGGAGAAACGGCTTTCCATACGATCAACCCACGCTAGCCGAAAGCAAAGCTTCAAAGACTGACGTAACCAAAGGTGTCTTGTTGAAACCCGCTATAGAGACGCCGGCGCCTTTGTAATCTTAGGCTCAGGTAAGTTGCGTAGGCCTACGCGTATTCCTTGCAGGGTTTTCTAGCGCAAGTCGCTGATGGCAACACGCTAGACAAAAATTTGCTTTCGTTTAATTATCAACGATTATGTCACCAAATCATGATGATGATAGAGACAGACACAGACACAGACACAGACAGACAGAAGACAGACAGACACATACATACATACATACATACATACATACATACATACATACATACATACATACATACATACATACATACATACATACAGACATACATGTATACATACATACATACATACAGACAGACAGACAGACACAAACAGACAGACAGAAAGACAGGCAGGCGGCCAGACATACAGACAGGGTCGTTATCTGTCCGATTCGCACAAGGACACAGAGAATCAAACAAAAAGTACAAACCTATTAAATCTATCCGATCTATCCATCAATCTATTCTTTCGAACCAGTGTTTTAGCTGTAAAAAAGAATTGTAATTTTATTTTGTCATTTTTTTATCCGGCCACCACAATTCTTTAGAAAATCTTAAAAATTCAGATCCGAGAAGTTTTCTTCGTTTTAGTCACGTGGCGCTGATCTCTTACTTACTATTCCAAACTCGTGCTTTATAATAACTCTATTAACTCTGCCGATCTGCAGATTTTACAGATTGCCAAAGTACACAAACCTAGGTCAGATGTTGCCGATGTCGCACACGGAACAGCTGACGAATCGATATATTTTGACCCCCTCCCCATCATCTTCAAAGGAAGCTAAAGGAAGAACTAGAGGGTTGAACCCATAAACCCCGACAGCTGAAGCAATGTATTCATCTATCAACTGTAGCTATCCAAAACTATTCTCTTTTATCCATTCACCCAACCTTACTCCTCTTTTAGTACATGTAATTCCATCTATCCAACCATCCAAACCATCTGTCCTTCTATCCCTCCTTTCGTTCATCCATCAATCCTTCCGTCCGTCTGTCCGTCCGTTTAACAATCCTTCTATCCATCAACCCATCCATTCATCCGTACACTCATCCATCCATCCATCCTGCTATCCCTCCTTCCGTTCATTCATTCATCCATCCATCCATTCATCCATCCAGTCCATCCATCCTGCTATCCCTCCTTCCGTTCATTCATTCATCCATCCATCCATTCATCCATCCAGTCCATCCATCCTGCTATCCCTCCTTCCGTTCATTCATTCATCCATCCATCCATTCATCCATCTGTCCGTCCGTTTATCCAACAATCCATCCATCCATCCATCCATCCATCCATCCGTCCGTCCATCCATCCATCCATCCATCCATCCATCCATCCATCCATCCATCCATCCATCCATCCATCCATCCATCCATCCATTCATCCATCCATTTAGTCCATCCATCCATCCATCCATCCATCCATCCATTCATCCATCTCTGTCTATCCATCTGATCCCTCTTTCTGTTTAAATTATCGACCTACATACCCAACAGGCACACTAATATGCTTCCTCAAATACGACATAGAAGCTGCTTACATAACACCAAACGAGATCCTATAAGCTACTGCGCCCAAGAGACGCTAACCAACCAACAGGTGTCGCCACTGTCTTATCTTCACCAAAACAACCGGCGCTGCGAAAATCGTTGCGAAAGCTTTTAGCATCTAAGAAGAATCTATGGACAGCCGTGGCTCTCTGAATTCGCCCATTGCACATGGTCACTGCAAGTGAGCATAGATCACTAGTCTTGCAGAAAGACGTACGTAATAAAGAAATCGCGGTGTCCCATAGTGCAAGCGATGACCACTGGACCCAAGCAAGGCTTGCAAGCAAGCAGCGCTGCCAGCAACAGTTCTGCGACGCTGGCCCGCGCGCACTGCCTCACATACGCACAAAAACGATAAACACAGAGAAGAAATCGTACCATATGGTGGCTGGTCAGGTGGTAGAACCGCGTCGAGGAAAGGCACCTGTCGTTTCAAACACCTGGAAATGATTGATGGAACCGAATCGCAGACTGGAATGAAAGAAGTGGACGCAAGAATGGAAGAAACGTACTTCATGAGTTAGTAATCATCTGTTTACAGTATAACAGACAAAACAGACAGCAGTTGCGCTTTATAACTATATAAATGTTAAAACTCATACTTACATGCACACATGCATATATATACATGCATACTTAGATACATATATTCTAAATTACACGCATGCTTTGCATATTTATTGCTGCATATGTCTGCATAGAGGTGCATACATGTATATTGATCATAAATATTCCACGTAAACATGCGTACGTCATATTGATTATAATTTATATTAAGACAAAATGTAGAAAGTTATATTTCTCAGTGCTTTTTTCTGCCGGAACGCTCCGGAACGGTGTTCCGGCATCTTTTTTCAGCTATTAAAAATAATTGAGTTATTTTAATAAAGAATAATTCAGTGATTTTAATTTAATGAGACGTCAAAATTTTGTGGGAGCGTCTCACCGAGATCCCTCTACAAACACCATCCCGTTTTTTCTCCGGCTTCGCCCTCGATTTAGCCCTTTCATAATTCTTCAGTTCCGGAACCTTTTTTCTAGAGAAAAAGCACTGTATTGTGAAATTATTATTATTATTATTATTTTTTCTTTATTTTTTTAATATTTTTTTTAGCCCCAGGGTATCAAGGATCCCCCAGGTAGGTACAAAAAATTGTCCGGAGACATATATAAAAAGAAAAAGATTATTCCTGGAACGGCCGAGCGAGTTTTTGCTGCGATGTTGTTAGTGAGCCTAGGTGAGCGACTGCATTAAATAATGTAAATAATATTTTTATTATTATTATAATTATTATTATAATTATTATTATAATTATTATTATTATTATTATTATTATTATTATTATTATTATTATTATTATTATTATTATTATGCCCCGAGGAATACAGGATCCATCAGGGACTTGAATATTAACTAATATGGAAAATAAAGTGTCCGGAATGGACACATATTATTATTATTATTATTATTATTATTATTATTATTATTATTATTATTATTATTATTATCGATTATGATTTATATTAAGACAAAATGCATAAAATTATATTTGTCAGTGCTTTTATTATTATTATTATCATTGTAATTTTTTATTATTTATTTTTATTCATTTTTATTTATTATTTATTACTTATTATTTATTTTTATTATTTATTATTTACTACCTATTACTATTCATTATTTATTTTTTATTTATCATTTTATTTGTTTATTATTATTATTATTATTATTATTATTATTATTATTATTATTATTATTATTATTATTATTATTATTATTATTATTATTATTGTTATTATTATTATTATTATTATTTTTACGCATTTATTAAGTACCACTGTCTAATGACCAAGCACTGGTGAATGACGTTAAGCAATTGTGAGAGAAGGTCTTGCTCAAGGTCTCCACACAGTAACCGTCTCAGCTGAGGAGGCTCGAACCCGCACTCTTCGCGTTATAAGGCGAGCAATCTAACCCAGAGTTTTTCAAACTGTGGTCCGCGGACCCCTGGGGGTCCGCGAAGGATTTGGCGGGGGTCCGCGAGAGCGTTCTGAAAATAATGTGATGCTTAACACTTTATGGTTTTATCATTAACAGCCTGTGTTTTCAAATTCATACGATAGCCTACTTATGGTGTGCCTGTAACTGTATGATCCACAAGGATCCAATTGGGTATTCGATCACACCAGTTTTGTGATGCTGCTGATAGTTATTCTTTGCGTACTAGGGCCTACAGTGACGTAAATAAGATGTAGGCTTATGGTCACGTTACATATTTTCTAGCCTAATAACACGTGTGTTTTTATAAAATTTAATATAGGGCCTATAATTTCTGCTAATCGACTGCCAATCATTTCTGCACCCAATGTAAGCGCGATGTATTTGAAGCCTTCATCAGAATTAGGCCTACAACAGTAGATTCCATTTAAAAAAAGTTTAAGATATTCACAAAACAAACTTTGAAAGTCTACAAGTGTTTCATTTAGAAAATCAACACTGAATATGAGCCTGATTGCTTTTTACATGGAAGAAATACCGAAGCTCTAGCTAGGACTCTAGGCTATAGGCCCTAGTTGTTTTTACATAAACGCTATATTTTCTTCTAATTGTAACTCTGGACTGATTTGGGTTTTCTGAAAAAACACACTTGCTCTATAGTCTGTAGCATTAAGTATTACAAGACATAGTTAGCTAAAAAAAATGTCAAAAATGGACTCTAGTGGTTCCTCCAGTGAAGGCTTCATTTGCAATATGCGGGTCTATTTCCGGATTGTGTACTCTGGACTTGTAGAATTAGAAATAATTTGTGGAATTCGCCTGGTTTTAGCCTTTAGATGAACGATAATACAGAGATTTGCAAAGCATATCCCTATTTCGTTCACGTTCGCTGTTATATGCTAACTATATTATTTTGATGTTTGTATTATGGATAACTTTCTGAAACGTAAGAAAACAGTGCTTAGGCTTATCCAAACTACCACCAATTACGGACAGTTTTTGCAAAGCAAAGCAAGCACATCCCTCTCGCTGACATTACTGGCTTTTGACGAAACCGGTGTTATTCATTTCTTTTAAAAATGACTGTGTTCCATAGTTATTGCAGGGAGTTAATAACAATTTATTTAGTGTTACTTTTTATATAATAAAAGTCCTCAGCGTCATAAATAAGCAAGCGTGTATTGTGGAAATGGTCTATCTGCCTGTTATTTTTATTAAATTTTAAGGATCTATAGGGGCCTACATTTTGCTTTGTAAATACTGGAGTCCGCGAGCTATGCCTAGAAAAAATAGGGGTCCCTGGTCCAAAAAGTTTGAAAACCTCTGATCTAACCAATCGGCTACCGTGTTCTGGCATTTTGCATGTAAGCATGTGATATGTCCGGAAAAGGCGCACTATAAATGGTTCAGATGCATGTATTCATAAACGATGGAATAGAAGGCTTTCCTTGTAAACGTTCAAACACCATGATAACACAATTTATTTATAAATTTCACGGTGAACTCAAACACACACGATCCTACAGGTAGATATCTCGAAAGTTGCTACAAATTATTATGCATTAGATTTGATTTTACTTTGATGCAATTTTTAGCCCAATAAAGTCGATAGAAAATGATTATTTATTAAATACTTGTTAACTTTAGCATCACTGAGGAACCTGAAATGCATTACAGTAAATGTAGATAATTAGACTACACTGCAGCTGATGGATAGATCATCTGATAGCTTACGATACAATAGACATTACAATGCCAAAACAATGCAGTGCAACAGACGCAATTAAATACATTGTTATTAGTTGTTACCTGAGGTACACACGACCGCTAGGATCACCGGCGTAAACTTGTCCAAAATATTGGGGTGGGGGGCATAAGGTCTGGACCAGAGGTGCAAAACATCAAAACAACGGATCATGATCATCATGATCATCATGATCATCATGATCATCATGATCATCATGATCATCATCATGATCATCATGATCATCATCATCATCATCATCATCATCATCATCATCATCATCATCATCATCATCATCATCATCATCTTCATCGCCATCATCATCGTCTTCTTCATTGTTATCATAATTTGTAACTTCTATAGCGCCAGTGTATAACGCGCGTGGTATCAACCGATGGCGCATCAAATCCTGGTCGTAATCAGGTCCGATAAGACAGATCCATGGTTGATAAGAAATTTCTAAATGGCCAGTCTTAAGAGGAGAACGAACAGACACAAGCGTCTGAATACAGCAAACAGAGAGAGAGAGAGAGAGAGAGAGAGAGAGAGAGAGAGAGAGAGACAGACAGACAGACAGACAGACAGACAGACAGACAGACAGACAGACAGACAGACAGACAGACAGACAGACAGACGGAGAGAGACAAAGAAAAACAGACAGACAGACACAGAAAAACCAGAGAGAGAAAGAAGCAGACAGACGGACAGAGAGACACAGACACAGACAGAGGAAAAAAACAGAGAGAAAAAAAGACAGACAGTCAGAGACAGAGAGAGAATCACAGAGAGAGAGAAACAGACTGACAGAGGCATAGAGAGACAGAGGGAGGGAGGGAGTGAGTGAGAGGGAGGGAGACATAGACAGAGACAGAGAGATAGACGGAGACAGATAGACAGATAGAGAGAGAGAGAGAGAGAGAGAGAGAGAGAGAGAGAGAGAGAGAGAGAGAGAGAGAGAGAGAGAGAGAGAGAGAGAGAGAGAGAGAGAGAGAGAGTGAGAGGGAGAGGGAGAGGGAGAGGGACAGACAAACAAAGACAGAGTCAGAAAGAGAGACAGAGCCAGGGACAAGGATAGAGACAGAGACAAACAAAGTTCCAAGATCTAGATCCAACGACACAGTAAATGGCAATACTAGCATTACTATATTGCATATCTCGAATGCTGTGAAAATCGAAACGGTATTGCAATATTCTGGCGCTACAGTACTGTAGCACACTGTGAAAGCCAATTAAATAAATTTAAGTTAAAGATTGTCTTTCGTCTGGGAATTAGTCCTCTTCCTTCAGTCACTAATTTAAACTTTTCTCCATTTTTGCTTTTCTTGACTAATCCTTACGTTTTCGATTCCGCTGAACACGTAGTTATATTTGTTTCAAAACATTGTGCTTAACTTTCGTTTAACCCAATAGCCCAGTTTCGCTTTCGTTTCCTTGAGCTTCGCTTTCCTTTCGACATTACTCGTTTGGTCTTATTTCAGATGCGTTCAGTCTGATTCCTAATCTTTCGTTTACGTTCAAACCAACACATTCTTGTTTAGCTCAGATTGCTTTCGTTTCCGTATGGCTCAGTTTCGCTTTCGTTTTCATTAAGTTTCTTTTTTTCGCTGAACGTAGCATCATTTTCTTTCCTTTGATCCCAGTTCATTGTGTTCTCGCACCGTTTCGGTGTCTCTCACGCGGAGCGTGGTTTCACATTCATTTCCGCTGACCTAGTTTCACTTTCATTTCCATTGAAAGTGGTTTCGTTTTCGTTTTCACCAGCCCAATGGTACGTCATCCTACCTGCCGTTGTCTTTGGTCTCGGCCTGATCGTCGGTCTGTCGGCGCTGATCTACCGCTGTCTGCGTCGCCCGTCGGGTCGGACATCGGCAGAGGGACTGCTGAAGACAGGCTTGCGACCGTTCTGGGCTGGCAGCTCGTGCAGCGTCAAGAGCTCCTCTTCACCCAGCATACGTAGCACCGCATCCCTGATTAGCATCTCTTCGGCTGGCCGTTCGCTGGCGCCGCTCATCCCACGGAATCCTTCGACGGAGATCCAGATTCCGGAGCGTCGTTCCAGCTTCCGGTCACCGACGATTCCCGAAATCGATCCGGGCCAGTTCCGTACGGAGTGCTACGCCGATCCTCAGGATAAGGTTCCTGCCGGATCTCCACCGGAACGAGCTACGCTACCACAAGACGCCGGAACGATTCCTGTATCTCCTGGAACGGACCCGGAAGACGAGAGTGGAACAGGAAAACTCGGAACACTCCAGTTCAGCGTTGACTACGACCGTCAGAGAGAGGCACTTGTCGTGACGGTCGTCAAGGCGACGGAACTTCCGGTCAAGGATGTCAACAGCGGAAGTTCCGATCCGTACGTCAAGCTGCATCTTCTTCCCGAGAAGCGACAGAAGGCCAAGACGAGAGTCGTCCGTCGAAGTCTGAACCCGGTCTTCGACGAGGTCTTCACCTTCTACGGGATCTCGAAGGACCAGCTGAACTCCATCACTCTACACTTCGTCGTCCTAAGCTTCGATCGGTTCTCGCGAGATGACCTGATCGGAGAGGTTCTCTATACGCTGTCCTCAGAGGGTCTCGGCGACAAGGTCATTGATGTCTGCAGAGAAATTTCACCCAGGCACGTCAAGGTAAGCTAACGTGAAAATACACGTACCGCAAGTGGACATAAAGGTAAGCTACCGTCAAGGTAAATGTATTTTAAGGTGAGCGAAACACAGGTAAAATACCGCCAAGATAAGCAGACGTACATGTAAGCTAACGCTAACTAAATGGGTATCATATTAAATAAATCGTCAAGGTGACTGACAGCAATGTAGCAAAATATTGCTAACAAACTGTCAAAGTCATATAATAATAATAATAATAATAATAATAATAATAATAATAATAATAATAATAATAATAATAATAATAATAATAATAATAATAATAAATAATAATAATAATAATAATAATAATAATAATAATAATAATAATAATAATAATAATAATAATAATAATAATAATAATAACAACAGAGGAACATCGCACGACTGATATTTGTCTACGTAAGCCTTGGCTTTTGAGACTTTAGGCCCTATTGGCAACACAGGCCTGGACTTTTTAACAGACTTGGGTCGCAACCTGACGCTGACCACAGGAGACAATAGGGAGACTTGCTTCTTGCTGCAACGTCTCTCAATCACCATTCAGCGTTTTAACTCGGTGACTTTTCATGGCACTTTAGTCGAGCCGGACGCGGAGGAGATGTAACCATTCCAGAATAACTAGTTTTCTTTTGTCTTCTGACAAATTTTTGTGACGCCCGAGAGATCATGTTTACCTCGGGACTAAAATAATAATAATAATAATAATTATGGAACGGCCCCTCGACCAAGATGGCGGCATGTTATGCTGGGAGAGGAGAACATACTTTTAATACGCTTCCTGTCGTTGACATCTCTGAAGTACGGCTTATTCTTAGTGTATCTTCTTATAGATAGCAGGGTTTTAACAGATTTGCAAGTTTATTCCCCTTTCGTCCTTGTTTTCTCTAAGCTAAAAGTTAGAGGCGCGAGCCGCAGGAACCCTAACGTGGGCTACGCCCTCTGGCACACCTGTAGGTTCACCGCAGAGCGTAGTACAGGGTCAGACAGAAGAACATCACACGACTGATATTTGTCTACGTAAACCTATCATGGCCATGCATTTTCACAGTGACTAGCACTTATAACCGCACGGACCACATAGACAATCCGAGTATATGGACATCTTAACGCCTCCTAGACCATCACAGAAGGCATGCGGAGTCTGCAGTGTCTGCAGAGTAGAAAGACAATTACACAACCGTGACGAAATGTTCAACTGCATTGACTCAGAAGCCAACCATGTCCCGGTTCACACAAACCACCCCTCGGATCGCATCAACAGGACCAGGGAGACGCAGACGCAGACGCCCACAATAGAAAGACACAGGAGAGAGAAACCGGCAATGCTTCACACGCGGACCCAAACCCACCCATAGACCAGGTCCGTGATGAGACTACCCACCTGTCGCTGACACATAAGATCATGAAGTAAATCCCAAAACGGCTAGACGAAGCACGAGGAGACTCCTGATCTCAATTATAAACAAAATCCTAAACGATGCGGACAATCTATCCACCTGCTACATCCTGATGACCTTCGCGGTGGGGGGTCCTGGAGAAACCACGAAGGGGAGGCAGAGGCCACAACCTAGCATAGGCAATAAAAAAGAGATTGGAACGCTTCATTGCGGACTGGCCAACGAAATGGGAGGAAATCTCAAGGCACAACTCCAGAGACAATTATAGAGACGGAAGCAGAACAAAAATAAGCTAAAGTCAGGCGGTGGCAGCGGCGGTAGTGTCTAAGCTGGAAGGCGGAAATATAGGAAACCTTCCAAGAACATCCTGCGCCTTCGAGCGACCGCCGATGACCTGGCGGATCTGGTCGGCTGCGCGGAAATCGCAGGAGAACTTACATCGGCCATCGCGGGCTTGGTTAACCTACTCCTGACGTGAGTGTGCCCGGAACGAATTAGACCGATCATATTCGGGGGAATTACAGGTATTACAGTTCGGGAAGTACACACTCCTCTCAAAATTCAGTCCCCAACGCGGCGCAACCCAAGGGCCGCTGCTGTTTTGCCTTCCGCAGCAACCGATCATGCAGAAGCAGTCATCGCCTTTGACGCTCGTATACCTGGACAACTTGTCTCTGGAAGGAAGAACGGCCGTTGTAACCGAGGACATAAGTTGCAGGAGCAAGTTATTGGAATGATGGGATTACATCTCAATTACGCAATAGGTGAACGCATCACACTCTCTAACGAGCCAACAGAGCATCCGATCTTGCAACAATTCCTAACCGCATCACCGACAGCGGTCTGCTTGCTGGGAGCGTCGCTGTCGCCTGAGGAAGCGCTAACAATATGCCTAGAATCCAGATGTGCGGAGTTAAAGATAACAACTTCTACAGTTGAAAATATCGCCAAACACGATGCAATAGTACTTTTAAGAAGTTCAGTATGCTAACAGAAGCTGTTGCACACATTAAGAAGCTGCCCCTGTAGCGGACATGTGCTACATGAAAGGTACGACGACCTACAGAGAAAAGACCTAAGCTCAATCCTCAACCTCAGTATGACCGACAACCAATGGCTCCAAGCGTCTCTACCAGTTAAGACCGAAGGACTGGGCATACGTCGGGTGACCACGCTTGCACTTCCTGCCTGTTGGCTTCCACTGCGAGCACCCACGCTCTCGAGTCCTCTATGCTGGGATACGATCAGTCCATCACTGACGCAAGAGTGGAATCAATGATGGAATGAGGAGAGTCATGCCATACATTAGGGTGCATCGATCATAATGGGAGAAAAAAATTTTGTCTCATTTTTATTTCTAATAGTGCAAAGTAGTTGCCATTTGATGTCAGCAGTATTCTGGTGCAATTTCATCAATTTAGCACATGACCTTGAGGTGCCCCAATGACCTTGAAGTTTTGATATTAGACGGACAATGTTTGCCCAAGTTATGCAAGGAGTATGTCCAGAAAAACCAGCTTCTACAGTATGAATCTGATGAGAAGTAGAATGTAATATATTAGGTATATTATTCCATCATTATGTCCATTACACCAATGATGAAACAGTGAGTTGAGACTAAACTACAGTAACGGTAAACTACAGTAGTAGTCTTATCCCATTAATCCATTTTCCGTAAGCTTAGGCCTAAGTTGTCATGCTACACGATATTCTTTCTTATTGTTAAAAGTCGGCATTATTCGCCCAGATTCCAATCTTGTATTTATGAAACCGTTCCTAGCTTTGATGCCGCAGACTGCAGCTGCAAGCCTCAGTCCCTACTTTAGCATAACGCTCCACTGCCTATGATTGGCATGGGAATCTAGGAAAGTCGAACTTTTGCGCTGGGTGCGTCGCTACAAATTGCATAATTTCTATATCAGATACCTCAATGTTAGTGGTGTTCTGCTACGCATATTTGCCAGAAAATGAGTTCAGTTTCATCAGAGGCATTAAACTTCAGCACAGGAACAACGAATTTCGAATTCCAGACAGTACCGTTTCCTAGCTTTCAGGATATGACGCATTCCCAGCTTACAAATTTTCTTACGGCCATCAGTTACCATGGAGCAACAAGCGGTCCTCGTCCTTTCTCTTGGCCAATTGGCAATGGTTTATTAACGTGTAAACAGTTACCAGTAGTGTTCTTTGATAAAATTGAGTCGGATTTTCCACCTGCAACTTTAACTTACCTAAGTAGTGACTCTCAGTATTGTGGGACATCAGTAACACGGTCCTTAGAGGCCAGTGCTCGTTGAATTAATCTAGAAAAAGACCATGGAACATTGAATCACTTGCGGTGGTTGACAGCTGCAAATAGAATTTTGGCAAACCATCAGTAGAGCTTTAAATGCTGGCGATGTATGTAGTGAAAGTATATGTAGGGCCTATATGCTCCGATGTGGTTAACAATTTTGCAAGGCTGATCTAGTCGTGGGTGGTATGTCCGACGTAAGTCGATCCTGGTTCCTTCATTCAACAACGATAAGTTTTCCTCGGTAACAGCTCGCCGGTAGTATACTTATTTCCTTCCTTGACATTCTGTACTAAAGTTTTATCTTTCGACCATCAAAAATAAACGAGTAAATCACCTACGTTGTTCAAGTATTCCAGCTCGTCGCGTTAATTTCATCGTTCACGTCTAATTTTATTTTGGTCAATAACATTTGACAAATCAGCATCACATATAACACCGAAATCCTACAGCACTGGTGTTATCTCAGCAGCTGCTCTGTCTGGAACACCGAAACGATCATAGGCTTAAGTTAAATGTTGGTAGTCTACTTCAAAAGTGTCTTGACTATAACGTTCGATGCAGGTTCATCACAAGTTGATTACTACTAAATTGAACAGTACGATCTTTAGTTAAATCTTCTGGTCGATTACAAGTGTTTGACCTGCTGGTTTCGAAATTAGATTCAGAATCGTCTACTGAGTCATCACTAACATCCACGACCATCCACCACATAATGACGCAATATATTTCGACCCGTCGAACTTGCTTAGCTTTTCTTTTGTGCTTGTTAACAAGCTTATTTGTTGTAAGTTTGTCGACATTGCTGATACACATCAACCTTACTGTTCTCTGGTGAGTTAAAAACTCCTTCTCATCTTTAGGAACTCGAATGTATTGCTACCTACCAGTGGCGGTGATCTTGTTTGACAGGTGGGGGACAGTTTTGAAATGATCTGGTCAAAAAAGTTTTTAACTGAGCTGGTTAAATAAAAGTAAGAAATTTTCGCGCTCAGTCGCGATAACATTATTTTACCTTTTTTGGTGTTTCTTCAAAATTTCGGGGAGGGGGGCCAATGCATGGTGTGTCCCCCACTGTTAAAGGTGGGATCTTGTCCCCCTCGACCCCCTGGATTGCCGCCAATGCTACCTACTTACTAAAAGATCAACAGAACTCTTTAAAGCTATACACAAAATTAGTTTGCCCTACAACAAATTACGTTTAATGCAGTGCTCGGGAGCCTTCAAATCATGAACATTTGAGGGTCGTTGGGGCACCTCAAGGACTTATCCAAAAAATCCTAAAATTTGCATGCTAACTAAGCAGTATAAAAGGCAACTATCGGTAACTATTAGAATATTGTTTTAAAAAAAAATTTCGATGCACCCTACCATACATATAGATAACCATGCAGCACATAAACAATCGCACTGGGATAGACGATTCGTGAAGAATGCTATAGAAAGGCTGGATGCATCCTCGCAGCACCAAGCGAGAATGAGAATGACGGCGGCGCCTCACGCCGGCGATTGGCTGTTGGCGCTGCAGCTGATGTCATCATGTGGATTGAGAATGGATGACGAGACTGCACGAATAGTGACGAGCATCCGCTTGAGAACGCAGATATGCGAGCCACACGTATGTCTCTGCGGAGCGATGGTGATAGCCGATGGATCGCACTGGCTCTCATGTGGCCTCGGCCCCGGCCCCGGCAGAATTGTCAGGCAAGCCGCCATAAACAACCTGATAAGCTGCAGCCTCACACGCGCAGGCGTGCCTAACGTTAAGGAACCACCCGGACTCTCTAGATCAGACGGAACGCGCCCCGACGTATTGACGTTGATTCCATGGCGTTTGTGACGCAGCCTCGTATGGGATCCCACTGTGATCGACGCGATGACCCCGTCCTACCGTCACGCGACTGCGGCAGAGGTTGGGCGGCGGCGCAACTGGCGGCTGCAAGAAAAACCACCAAGTACAACCAGCTACTTGCGAAGCACTTTTTCTTCCCTCTGACTTTCGAGACCCTAGGCCCCATTAACACCAGCGGGATGGACTTGGAGACCCCAAATAGACTTGCCATCTCTTCCAGGGCCTCTCTATCATCATACGACGCTCTAATTGGATTGCCTGCCGAGGAACCTTTGCCCAAAAGAACCTAGACGAGGGAGAAGCCGTTCCAGAATAGCACCCTTCCTATCTACGGACATAGTTTTGATCGCCTATGGGATCAAAAATACGTCGTGTAAAATAATAATAATAATAATAATAAATAAATAAATAAATAAGAAAAATAATATTTAACGGAGGCTTGTTACTCCATCTGCCACGCTGTCGATTTCCATATCAAAAGGTATGAAAGAGAGTTGAAAGTGTGGTTCCCGGGCTTTGAAGTTTTTAAGCCGCACCCCAAAGTGTTCAAGTAAGATAGAAACGATATCTGCATATTCTTTCAAGAACTGGAGTTCTACTTTCTAAGGAATTCATGCAGTGTTGAGAAATAAGTGGAATTTCCGTCAGTCAGCTATTTATCCCACACTGGACTCTGGAAGACTTTCACACTGTCGTACATCTCTTTTCTACCCTGATATCCTAGGCCCAATGTATTCAGATGTTGCGTTTTATCTGCTAGAAGGACAAGGTTGCAGATAAAAGTGGAATCTGTGAACTGAAGAAAATCCTTGTTTTTGAATTTCAATCTCGTGTCTAAGTGTCAAGAAACGCCTCAGAACATTTCTCGGACTCAAAGCGTTCGAACTTGGAGCACGAGACATAATGGCTCCCCATTCTCAGCTTCAATGCTTGGTAGTAAAAAAAGAAGTTGACAACCTTTGGTTCAGTCGTTATGCACGTATAAAATCGAAGGTTTAAGAACTAAATCCAAATCTTCCTATTTTTTGGGCTTTTACTTTACATAACTTCTTTATTAAAAATGCGATGCATATTAGTGAAATTATTTCCTGGTATATTAAGGCTGTTCAGTTTAGACTTCCTCAATAATCACATCAACATTTATCGAACATATTGATGGGTCTCCATTGATATACAAAGACATGAGTTTGTTGCACTGTACCCAACTTCATCAATGCACTCTTCCACTTCCTGAAATACGGTCGCATTATTCAAAAGTATACACGAAATTAAAGAATTCTTCAATTTTATTAAAATCGCGATGTGCACTTCTGATAAATACTGACGCATCTACATTCTCATCAAGGGCTATTGAAAACGCTTGGAAGCTGTGTGTCATTCCAATTAAATTGTGCTTGCACGCACATTATCTGACATGCGTATTTCAGTAGGAATTGAATTCCATAACTGCGTTCCCTGAGACTTGATTGTATGGAGAAGAGTATTAAAATAAATGAATCTTAACCGAGCGATAAGTGGAGGCATTTCTAGTATAATGGAAGTGAGAGGCATAAGCATTGAGGCAAGAAATCCTTGAAACTAAGTGGTAGAAGTCGAAATTCTAGGCGGAACAAGAATTCCACAACTTGAAGATCCTTGATTTGATCCATTCTCGGACCTGGGTCAGAAGTGCCTCTGAGTAATTTATCTGAATGGACGCTATTTAAATCTAACAGCTAGATAGATTCTCAATATTTTAAATTCTCTGAACAATAATACAGGATGGTCCTATTTTCGGGCCCCTGCAATTAAGCGAATAACCCTTTTATTGTCGACTTATCAATACCGTTAGCCTGGAGGGATAAGTTATTGCTCAAATCATATTACAATAATTAAGATAGGCCTAGGGGAAAATAAGTGCATAGTATATATTCAATTTAACAGGTTGAGGTAACAAGCGAGCAATACGGCTAAAATTCCAACATTCTTAACAATTTTATTAGAAATTTCATTAATTATATGTGATTTTCATGTAAGTTGTTGATCAATATAATACGCCAAGAAACCTAGTTGACTCAACGTGTGTAAGAGAAGCATCTTTTATGGTTATATCTAATTTCTCGTTAGGTGTTGATTTTCTGTAAGATAATTCGCAGAGAACCAAGTATTCATTTTCTTTCTACGGTGCAGTTTTTATGCTAGGTTGGCACGTGCTAAAGGTCATTAACCTGTATCTTACTGCGGCACGTGCACATAGCCATCGCACCTGCATGTGGCCGTGCGTGCGCTTTCAGTCAGTATCTGAATTCTGCAATAATGCATAAATAGATACACGCATGCATGCATACATACATAGTGTGCTGTGCATACATGCACATATAAATGCATATACAAATTATACATGCATATATTATGCATACATATAATTATACGTACGTACATACATATATAAATACCTACATAAGTGGATATATATACATACATAGATACATGCATACATTATACAGAAACACACATACATGCATAGTTGCATACACATACGTGCATACCTACGTACACATTACACATACGTATAAATACATATAAATGCATATATGCATACATATATATGTTCCTACATACATACATACATAAATACATACATGCTGTCATAAATACATACATACATACTTAAATACATGCATACATTTTTACAGAAATGCATACATACATAAATAAATACATAATAGGCATACATACATAGATACATACAGGCCTGTATACAGATATATATAAATAGATAGATACATACATACATACATAAATGCATGCATTATTACATAACTACATACATAAATACACATATCTAAGGTAAGCAACTACAGCTGCAATGTACGGTCATTTATAAAAAAAAATCCGCACACATCTCTGGTTATGGAAAGCCACAGTGATTGTTTTATTGTCGGCGACCACATCAGGTTCTGCTCTGGCCACACATAATTTCTCCCTTCTTCCTCATCAGGTGTCCGAAGTAAGAAAGACCGAGGATGGGATGGCTCACCAACATCAGAACTTGGATGGATTTATCGTTCAATCAAGTGTTGTCGGAGACGGAGGACAGGAGGAGATGGAGGAAACTTGTCCATGAAGCGACCAACCCTCGGATTGAGGACGGTTGAAGACAGACAGACACATAATTGCTCTCAAGCGTTTACCTCAAAGTAATGATCAAGGCATTTATATAGCGCTTCTCGTGGCCCAAAATGCGCAGCAACAACAACAACGCGGCCTAATGTCTTTATGAAGCAATCAGCAAATGTTGTTCGTAATCGCTTTATGAAGATAAAAGGTCGGTTTTCATGACGTCTGTCAGCTTCCATCTTATCCCCGCTTGGAAGGAAATACCATATTTGCGATTAATAGCCGAATTTCATATCGGAAATTAATTAGATTTTGGTTCGTGCTGTTTGCGGTTCGACCCCCCAACACACCCACCCCCGTCCACTGGTACCATCTGTTGTTATTTGCAGCAGACGATCGGATCCCCCAAAGCACCATCTGCCAGATGAACATCTAATTGCATCTTCGTCTGTTACCAGGTGAAGAGAGAGATACAGGAGGTGGTAAGGAGGAAGAAAGGCATTAAGAGAGTGAAACAAGAGGGAGACTGAAATAGACTAGGAAAGAAAGAGTGAAGAAAGAAAAGGCAGTAAGAGAGAAATACTGATGAAGAGACAAGGAGAGACAAACAGACAGACATACAGATAGAAATACAGGGACAGATACTAAGTTAGAGGTAAAAGAGAAAGACAAGTAAAGATAGAGAGGTGTAAAGACAAAGAGAAGTACTGCGAGGCAGAAATAGACTGACACAGACAGGAAGCGGAAGCGACAATCAGAGACTGATACAACAGGGAGATGCAAGCAGACAGACAGACGGACAGCAAGAGAGAAAGAGATGCACAGAGAGAGAGAGAGAGAGAGAGAGAGAGAGAGAGAGAGAGAGAGAGAGAGAGACAGACAGACAGACAGACAGACAGACAGACAGACAGACAGACAGACAGACAGACAGATAGACAGACAGAATGAGAGAGAGAAGAGATGAAAGAAGGCAAGGAGGAAGAAGGAAAACGACAGAAAATAAAATTAAATAAAGAGAACACTCAGGCAGACACATACACAGACAAACAGGCACACTGACCCAGTTTGCACAGAAGGACACACACAGACAGACAGAAAACGCAAGAAATCAAGGACAGACGAACACAGCCAAACGGACCAACACCACAGAGATACAATCACAGACATAAAGGTAGGGCGAGAGTGTCACGTGACTCGTTGGTCTATTTTGAATTAATTACAGCGTCTGATGACGTCTCTAATTACTCCGCGAGTTTCCGGTGCTCAAACGAATGCTAGTTTCATGAGGTCTGCGTTTCCAGTTAATGACCGCCATTACTGTTTGTAATTTATCTGACGCCAGCATCACCGACGAATATAAATTGCGGTCATTAGGCGACCTTATCAACGAGAACCGCCTTAATACGATATCTATGGTCTATTGTAGCGCTATAACAACGTTTGTTGTTTGAATCCAACAGACAAAATTGATATTAATTGACTTGCGACCCTTTAATAAAATGAAACCTTGTTACATAATAACTGTATGGTAATGTAACTATAGATTCGGCATTACCTGTTAAAGATGATGTGTAAAGAACTATTTCTGCTGTTTTCTGTCTTTAACCCGTTAATGACCACGTCCTTTTAAAAGGACAGTAACATTTACTTACTTATTTTTTAGATCACATCAAATTAGTTCATAATTTTTGTTTTCTGGCGTCCCACTGATTGTTCAGTTCCGGAGTGATAGTTTCATCATCATCGTCATTTCGACATGTGCGTTCAGTTCCGGAAACTTTTCTTCAGGCAACAAAAATAATAATAGTAACTAGCCATCAAAATAACAAGAAAAATAGCAGCAAAAACAACAATAGTAACTAGCCATCCCAGATTAATGTCATCCATAATTTTCGGAATCCTGAGGGATTACATGTACCTCAGGTGAAAAATAATTACACTAATAATTGTAGCATTAGAAAAAATAATAATGAAAATTGTCATTTTTCCGACTATGATCATAGGGGAGAGGAGGGCAAAACGCCCCCTTTAACGGTTTTTCCCAATTTACAAAGTGTGTAATAGCATTTTAAGCATGAAGTTATTGCAGGGTCTAGTACTGAATGTCCCCAAATTGCGTTCGATAAAATTCCAAAAAGGATGACTTAGAAAATAATTAAATACAACGTGCTTCAAAGGGGGCGTTTTGCCCCATTAGCATTTCTAATCCAATTTAACCTTAGATTAGTGGTATTCGGATTTAGCGCGCAAAAACAGTTGCTTGAGTGTTAGGCTATGCC